>JANIPN010000008.1:15342353-15355109 GCA_027478595.1 Erythroxylum anguifugum | reverse complement strand
GCGGTACTTTTAACTCACTTTAATTTCTCTACTCCCAAATTGTACCTAAAATCAAATATAAATTAAAGTGAGTATTTTAACAATTTTGCATCAATAATCGCTAAGTGAAAATAATTAAAAATATCAACAATTAAGCACATATCACATTCACACACAACAACCCATTTCTTCAATAAACAAGACGGAAAGACAAGGAACTTACCTTGGAAAGCTTGAATCTTCTTCCTTTCCACGAAAATCTCCTCCTTTTCTCCTTGGATCTTCGATTTTTCTTCTCCTTTCACGACTTCTCTTCTCCCTCTTTCTCATTCACGACACCTCCCCTCTTCTTCCTCTATTTTGTCTTTTTGTTCTTCTTTAATTTCCCATTATACCCTTCATTAACAAGACCTTTCCAATTATGCCCTTCTTTGTCTTTTAACTCACATCTTATACTTCTAATTTCTTAACTAAAAATCATGGAACAAATGAAGGAATTTGGCAACACTTCCTTCTAGAAAAATGTTCCCCATTGTCTTAATTTTCTAATGACACCAAAATCATTCAATTTGGTTTGGTAATTTGAAAATTATAACCCAACATGTCCAAACCATCCTTAGATTGAAACACTATTTCATGCTCATTTTCCATCCAAAAATTGAAACTTTTAGTGTCTAAATTAAAACTAAATTTCTTCAGATCATTTGTAGCCTTATTTCTCTAGTTTAATTCAAATAAAAAATCATCTCATTTCGATAACTAGAGAAAGAGTTATGGCTAAAACACCGAAGCATGTTCAAAGTAACATTTTCCAACTTTTAACTTCCAACCTTTCATTTGTAATAGTTCTAACTTCCAAAGACAATTTGGGATCCAACAATTCTCCCCCCCCCCCTTAAAGAATTTCTTCCTCGAAATTCTTACCTGAGTGGTAAAACAGATGGAGGTAATGCTATCATATGTTTTCCTCATTCTCCAAAGTAACTGATTTACTCGAATAATTTCTCTCAAATGATCATAGTCAAAAGACTCACTTTACCTTCCAATCACTCATTTAGTCATTCACTTTCTGAATTAACTCCTCAAGAAGCTTCAAATTATTCACAATTTTCCACTTCTTGCATCGATAATACCAATATCGTATCGTATCAATATTTCCTTGCATCCTCACATATAATGCATTATGAATCGGAGGCATCTTGCATTCAATCTAAGCACACCTTGGGAATGTAATACTTTTAGAAACATTTCGTCCTTTGATTCAAAGTTCACATCTCTATAGTGTCCGTCATCCCTCACCACCACTTCAGATTTCTTTCCATTTTGAATTTCTTCTCGGAGCTTACTCAATTCTGCATCCTGTGATTGTAACTCCCTAACCTTCTCTCTGAGTATTGGTCTCACTCTGAAAGTAGCAACAATACACTCAGGTTCCTCCTGTTTCAAACTTATCCTAAGCTTAGCCGTCTCTTCTAATATCGGAAGATAAGCTTTCTGAACGTGGGCTATTGAGGATTTCCTACTCAAAGCATCCACCACTGCATTTGCCTTCCCTGGATGATACTCAATCAGCAGGTCATAATCCTTGAGCAACTCTAACCACCTTTTGTCTCAAATTCAACTCTTTCTGGCTCAGTAAGTACTTGAGACTTTTATGATCTGTAAAAACTCTTGTATGAACCCCATATAAATAATGTCTCCAAATCTTCAGGGTAAAAATTACTGCTGCCAATTCCAGATCATGAGTCGGATAATTCAACTCATATGGTTTCAATTGTCGTGAAGTATACGCTATCACCTTGTCTCCTTACATCAACACACAACCCAAACCTTTTCTTGAAGCATCACCGTAAACTGTATAACCCTCTTCTCCCATAGGCAGGGTCATAATTGGAGCACTTAACAGTCTATGTTTAAGCTCTTTTGACATTCATTACTCCGGATAAACTTCTGATTCTTCCTCAGTAACCTGGTCAGTGGGGCAACTATCATGATGAATCCTTCCATAAACCTCGTATAATAGCTGACCAGACCTAGAAAACTCCTCACCTCTGTAACTGTCTTGGGTGCATGCCACTTCACTAATGCTTCAACTTTTCTTGGATCAACATGTACCCCATCTTTTGAAATCACATGCCCAAGGAATATCACCTCGTGAAGCCAAAACTCACACTTGCTGAACTTAGCATAAACCTTCTTCTCCCTCAGTGTCTGCAACATTATTTTGAGATGCTTCTCATATTCCCTTTCACTCTTGGAATAAACCAGGATGTCATTTATAAACACTTTGACAAACTAGTCTAGATGCTCCCTGAAGACCCTATTCATAAGATCCGTCAATGCAGTTGGAGCATTGGTTAGTCCGAATGGCATGACTAGGAACTCGTAATGCCCATAACAAGTTCTAAAGGTTGTCTTGCTTACATCAGACTCCTTGATTTTGAGTTGATGATAGCCTGACCTGAGATCAATCTTCGGAAAGACCCTTGGTCCTTGCAGCTGGTCAAACAGATTATCAATCCGAAGCAGAGAATACTTATTTTTAATCGTCACTTTTTTTAGTCTCCAATAATCAACGCACATGCGACATGTTCCATCCTTCTTCTTAACAAATAGAACTGGCGCTCCCCATGGTGACAACCTCAGCCTTATGTACCCCTTCTCTATCAGTTCCTCTAACTGTTCCTTCAGCTCAGCTGGAGCCATTCTATAAGGCAGTATAGAGACGGGTGTGGTACTGAGAATCAAGTCGATAGCAAACTCAATTTTTCTCACCAATGATAAACCAAGTAAATATTTTGAGAACACTTCGGGAAATTCCCTCATAATTGGAAATCCTCTAACTTCCCTCCATTCACATCAGTATCCACGACGTGTGCCAAGATGGCTTCACACCCTTTTTCCATCACCCTGTTAGCCAGTAAAGTCGAAATAATTCTTGGTAATGGAGTTTTCCTGTCCCCCCTGAAATCACCTTCTCACTATTGCCCAGATCAAATTCCACCTCTTTAAGGTCACAATCCAGCTTCGCATGATATTTCTCCATAACATCCATTCCCAGTATGACATCTAACCCCTTTAGATCTAGGGGTAGTAAGTCCACTATCAGTTGAGCACCCTCGAAGAATAGCTCGCAATCCCTAGACACTTGACTTATAATCACATTCCTCCCTAGAAGAGTACTAACAATCAAAGGACTACCCAATGGCATCAAATTAACATCATGTAATGTCATGCTTGTAGAAACAAATGAATGCATGGAGCCAGAATCAATCAACACATATACTGCAGAATTAAATAACCGAGCCATATCCATGATAACTTCAAGTGCGACTGCAGCTTCCTCACTGGTCATAGTAAATACTCTGGCTTATGCCTGACCCCTTGGTCTCCCTAGAGGAATAGTCTTCTTTGTAGCTCTAGAATTGCCCACCTTTGTAACTAGTCTGGTTCCCATTATTTCTACTCTCCTTAGGGCTTGCAACTGGGACCTATCTTTTCTTATTACTTAGGGATAGTCTCTGATCAAGTGTCCCTTCTACCCGCATCAAAAACAAGCTCCAAGTAACTTAAAGCACTCTCCTTTGTGAAGTTTCCCACAATGCTCACATTAGGGGTTTGTGTATTTACTCCTCCCCATCCTTCCAGTGCCTCCCACACTTGAAGCTTGCTCTGAAACTGCCCTTGCCTGCTTGTTCTTGGCAGGGCCACTACTTCCCACTTCACTCCACGTATGGTAGCTTTTTGTACTCCTCTCAGGCATTGGAGCACTCATCCTCTTCTTAGAAGATTGCTCCTGGTTCTTCCTCTTCCTGCTTACTTCATTTTTGATATTTTTCAGCTTCTTAGCCTGTAGTGCAGCATCTACCAACTGTTGGTAGTCACAAAAATTGTGGATCAAGAATTTCTCCTTGATCCCCAAATGAAGACCTCCCTCAAACTTGCGACACTTGTCCTCCTCATTTGCCACAATGTTGGCCGCATATCGTGACAACTAGGTAAACTTTAGCTCATAATCACTTATACTTAAGTCCCTCTGTGTGAGATTTAGGAACTCCCTGGTCTTCTCTTGGATATAGAACCTAGAGAAGTATTTTCTCCTGAAAGCCTCCAAAAAGTCTCTCCATGATAACACCAGAGGTAATCCTGACTGTGGGGCACCGATTCCCACCAATGAAGCGCGCCCCCTATAATAAGCTCACTGCATAATCTAGCTTCTCCTCGTCAAAGCACTTTATCTGAATCAGGACCCTCTCGGTCCTCTTCAACCATGGTTCAGCCTCTTTCGGATTGTAGTCCCATTGAAATCCACAGCCTCATACTTACGGAGCTTATCATACTGCCCACTTTTCTCTACTGGAGTTGGCACAGAAACTTGTGACCCTTGACTCATGGCATAAGTGAAAGCCTGGGAAAAGGCCTGAAAGAACCGCGAGGATCCATGGTAGGCATAGGAGGAGGAGGCGGTGGCACTTCATGCTGCACACTAGATGCCTGAGAATCAGAAGCAGAGTGTGTCCCCGCATCTTGCGGGACACAAGATTCATCCGTGCTCCCTTGCTGAGAGCTAGATCGAGTTGTAGCTCCTTGATCTCTTTGTCAAGGTGGCATTTTCACTCTTTCAATGTAAAACCATTTAAAATCTTTAATTCGTGCAAAACAATTTCAAATCATATGAAACAATTCAAAACAATGCAAGTTATTCATTTAAAACCATGCATGTCCATTTCATATTTTAACCTAACTATTCGTGCCTCGGATACCCCTAAACCTAGTCGCTCTAATACCATAAGTGTTGGGACTTCACCCTCCCCGACGTCCTAAGTGACATCCGTACGCGCATGCCACGAGGGAGGCGTGCCCACACTAGTCAGACATAAAAAACAAACTCATTTTCCCGTCCTTCTGTACAGAATTTGGGAAACCTCAAATTGGAATTAGAAATTAATTCCTTCAGAATGTTTATAGCTCTATGTCTCTAGTTTATTTAGAGACAAGAATCATCTCATGTGGAGATCGAATACCAAAGTTATGGTTGAAAGAATCAAACAAGGTTTTGTCCTCAATCCCATTGAACCTGTCTCGTTCCAATTGCATAACTTTGTCTATATATGTCAGACCAAGGTCATTCTTGGACGGTTGGAAAGAGGACTTCTATATATACAACTTTCAAAAGACCTTGTAGATAAATTCTATCATCTAAAGGGTTAAAATTGGACCAAAAGATGCAAGATGAACAGTACCCAGAAGATACATGTCATTACAGAAGATACACGTCATCACCAGATGATAAACGCCATCACAAAAGATACACATCATCACTAGACAATAAACTTCATCATAGAAGATACATGTCATCATAGAAGATACGCGACATCACCAGACGATACTTGTCATCACAGACGATACACATCATCACCAGACGATACACGTCATCACAGAAGATACAAGTCATCATAGAAGATAAATGTCATCACAGACAATACATGTCATCATAGACGATACAAGTCATCATCAGATGATACACATCATCACAAACGATACATGTCATCACCAAACGATACATGTCATCATAGAAGATACAGTCTACACTCCTGAGCATCTCTATTTATAAGGATCATAACTTTCAACTCAGATGTCCAAAAATTTCATACCATATACTGTTGGAAAACTAGAAAGACAAGCTATAACTTTGTAGAGACAACCTAGCCTAATTCTACCTAAATTAACCCAGATTTTTCCTTGAAGTTAGAACAAAAATTTTTCCCTTATGAAAACTTGAATATGCAATGTACAAACTTTGAGAGTTATGAGCAAAAACGTAACCATGTTCCATTAGCATCAAAAGATAAGAGTTTTACAAAGTTTTGGTAGGCATTTCTAAGCCACAAATACATCAATATTTCGAAATCCCAAAATACAAAACATACATAAACAATAATTTGCTCAAAATGTAACTAAAGCCTTGTGTTTTTAAAACTATCTTAAAGTACAAAAAGATGCATAATCGAAGTGATGCTTTGACCCTTGACTACTCAATATCTTACTCATCACCTGGATATGGGGAGGAGAATGGGGGTGAGCGTAAAGCCCGTGGGTAATAATTTTATAATCGGTAACAAGCAAAACTATTTATATAAACCTTTCCATTGCAAAAAATTCACATTTATGCATCACTCTTGTCAACTTATCATGAGCACATAAGCATATCAAAATGGTTTGGGTAGATCCATAAATATGACACACTACACATTTCCACATAATGGTCCTGTGTAGTTGTAAACTTGAGGGAGTCCATGAAAGAGCTCCATGCTACTAGTGGGCAAGCGAGAGAAGCCTTTAACTTGGTCAATGTGCACGTGCCATTTTTGAAGGGACTACACCAAACCCACGTAACTTGTAATTCATGAACTAAAATCATTTTGCCCTTATGGCAACATTTTTGGAAACTTGTTATTTATGAACTTGAGATATTTTAAAAACCACTTCCGAAAACCTAATTTCACAAACATGTATCTTTTAAAAAAGAATCATTTTCAAAGTGTTTTCATAATTCATCAACACAATTCATATATCAAGCATATAGGATTTTATCAATTCATTCAGGAAGTAGTAAATGCACATTTTAAAAGTAGTTGAAATCATTTATTTCCATTTCTTGAAAGAGACATTTATGGCTTATTACTTAATTATACAAATGTCAACCACCTTGAATTTCTTGTTTAAGAAATTGGCTCAAGGATGTCTTTCCTCTTACTCCTCTTGCCTCTCTTGATGCCCTTTAACAATGACAAAAATCCCAACTCAATAAGGTTTTCAACTGAATTCCCCCAAAGCACAATTACTAAAATTGATCCTAGAATACTTAAACCTATACATTTTCTAAACTTCTTAAACCAAAAACCCTTCCAAAAATCCAAAAGATCAAGTAAGGCCCTACCTTAATTCTTCACCAAATGAAGAGATTCTTAGCTCAAATGGAAGCTCTTATCTTCTTCTATCTTTTTTCCTTCTTGTTCGATCTCAAAATCTCTCTAGAAAGCTTATAAAAGATAAAACCCTAGCTTAACTCTCTTCTTTTCCTCAAAATCTCTCTACAAAGCTTAAAAAAGATAAAACCCTAGCTCAACTCTCTTCTTTTCTCTCAAACCACCAAAATCTCACTTCCTCTCTTCTTGTTTTCATATTTTCTCTCCTTCCTTCTCTATTTTCGTTTTTCTTCCTTCTCAAGAGCAAGACCACTCTTCTTTTTCCCATTCTACCCTAATGAGCATAAAATGTCTACCTTGCCCTCAATTTATGCCTTATGTCTATTTCAACTTAAGTGACTTGCCAACTTTGCCCATAATGCATTCTTTCCACTTCAATTTAATGAACCCATGTCTACTAACTTTGACACAAAGTAATGACTCCAAAAATAATTAATCTACCAAAACCTTAAATTTTATTTAAAATATTCTTAGCTAAAGAAGAAAAATTCGGGGGCCAACAATTATTCTTTCCATCAACAAAATTAGCCAGATCCTTTTTAGAGATATGAATTTTCAACAAATTTCTCTTTTTGAAGTTCTAGTTCAACAACCTTTTCTTCCAATTGTTTTATCTTTTCAGAATCATTCTTAAGCAATATATTTCCTAATTAAGTCACTTTTTCTTCTAAAACTTCTTTTTCATATACTTTTTGTTTATAATCATTTGCAAGAGACATATTCTTATACAACATGTTCTTGTTCACTCATTTTAATGATTTAATTTTAGTTTTCAAAGATGCATCATTGTTTTTAGACTTTTCAACCTCTTTGAAATACTGAACAATTAATTTCTTATACTGAGCATACAGTTCATGATATGATTCTTCAGCCATATGACAAACATTGCTTACTTCTTCATACTTTTCTTCATCAAAATTCTCAAAATCTTTATCAGACCAAGCTACAATCACAACTTGCTTTCTGGGTCTTCTATTTTTAGTTTTGCCTTTTTGAAGAAGAAGGAGACATTCTAGTCTGGTGAGTCCATGTTTCTTGCAGTGATAGCATGTAATTTGATTATTTTGTGTATTGCTACTGCTACTACTGCCTTTCAGTTTTTGTAATTTCCTTCTCTTTTCTTTATTAGCTTCTTTTTGTAAAAACGTGCATATTTTCTGACTATAAAATTGAATTCATCATCTTCATCTATCTGTAATTCAGTGACGCTTTCATCAACATTTGATGAAGTTGATTCATCAGCATTTGATGAAACTTTTAGAGCCTTTTCTCTTCTATAGGAGGATCCTTCATCTTATCTAAGCTTTGTCTCATGGGTCATTAAGTTTTCTCTTAGCCAATCAAATGAAATAGTGTCTAGATCCTTTCCAGTTTCTAAAGCTATCACTTTGGGTCTCCGTCCCTTTGGTAATGACCTTAAGATATTTGTTACGAGCTCATCTTTGGGATATATTTTTCTCAAATTCTTCAAGGCTGTGATGATGTTGTTAAATCTTCCAAAGAATCCATCTATGGTCTCTCCCTATTTCATGCTAATAGTTTCATATTGATGTACTAAAAAACTTATCCTATGTTTCTTTACCTTATTTGTTCCTTCAAATGTAACTTGAAGCTTGTCCCATATTTCATTTGCTGTAGAATAGTAGGATATCTTTTCATATTATTCTGGAGAGAGTGCACAATTAAGATGATGTCTTGTTTTAGCATTCAACTTTGCATTTATTCTACCACCATTAGTCTATAATTCTACATCATCAGTAGCAGGAGATGTAAGTCCCATTTTGATAGCTTGCTAGACTTCAATATCCACTGATTGGAGATAAATTGTCATCCTTTCCTTCTAATATGAATAGTTGTTTCCATTAAGATAAGGAAGCTTTGTGATAAACTATCCTTCAAGACTTCTTAAGTTATTTGTCATAATCTATCATGTACTGCAAAACATAGTGAATGGGAAACCTAACTCTAATGCCAAATGATAAAGCAAACACGTGCAAGAGGAGGAGGGGAAGGGGGGGGATAGGTGTTTGAATTGCGTGTGACTTGAAAATTTTTGCAAGTTACTATCAATTCGTATAAATGATATAAGCTTCTGAAAATTTAAAATAATAGGAGCCTATTGCAATTTGAAATAAAAGGAGCCTCTTGCAAATTGAAAACAACAGTAATTATAATACAGAAATTTAAAAGTTAGGGAAAGAGAAAAACGACACAACCAATTTATACTGGTGGCTTATAACCAAGCCTATGTCCATTTCCCAAGTATCCCACTTGAATGTTTCACTAATAATCTCCAAGTAGTAGTTTGACAAGCCTCTCCAATCTCACAAATATATTTTTTCAAAGTTCTTCAACATTCCACGTTAGTAGTATTTAACAAGCCTCTTCAAGCTCTTAATAAATGAAAATAGGATTGGCTCAATACGAGCTTCAATTAATATTGTTCTCTCTGTTGATAGAGTGTTTTCACTTTCTAAAGTACAAAAGGTATTGATGCTACTATCTCAAAAATGTAACTTTTTTAGAGTAAGCATTGATGCTACTGATATATTTCTAAAATCTGATGTCTATTCGAATGCAGTAGCTCTTCCTTAAATAAGAATTCCTCCAATTAGTCGTTGCTTCAATGAATTAATTGATTGATTTAACTTTGAATCTATTAAAACATCTTCCTCACTTGACATAATCTCCAAATATCTGGTTGTTTGAATAATATTTTGATTGTATCTTGAAGTTGACTATCGAATCAGGTGAATAAAGGATCCTTCGACCATACAGAAAAGATAGTAACTTATCCATTATAGATTTTGTGAAACCGTTTCTGATTATTTGGATAAGTTCGTTAGTTTGGTTCCCATAAAAAAGAATTATTAAATGTTTATCCTTTATTTTCAAGCAGATAACTAAATTTTATAATCTTTTTAAATAGATCGTTATATCTTTCTGAAATAATCCAAATAAATTAGAAATATTATTGAATTTTGTCATTGAAATCATTAATTTAAAAGCCATGAGCTAACATATATCAAGGCTGATCGTCCTTCTTGTTTAGTCTCTATTTTAAATTCAGATTATTCAGCTTTTGTTATTGTTGAAGGGGAAAGGCTATTAGATTCAGGGTGTACGGGGTAAGCTGTTGGCTTGGGCTAGTTTTTCTTTGTCTTTCTTGCCTTTGTCTGTTTTTGCGCTATTATCGTTTTTATTTAAAAAAAACATACATCAAAGCTGTAACTCTTATTCTTCATCATTTAAGCTTATCTCCGTGTTATATCAACTTATGATTAGAAATAATTATAGTATTGTTTTATCAGAGCTTAAAATCCTGGTTTTATAAGTTTTAGCCGGTATATTGCTGTCACATTTTTCCATATTATTCTGTTTAGCTTTAGCAAAATGATTATACAGCAATAGTTGATAGCGATTGGTGCTACTCCTAATATTGTTCACTTGTACTTTTTAGAATTTTTGAGGAAGAAAAGAAATTAAAAGAGAGTTATATTGCAGGAGTGCTGCCATATCTAGTTACAGTCTGAACAAGCAGCTACAGCTCATAGTAGAACATAGACAGTCATGGATGCAAATAAATAAATCGTACGGATTAGAGATCAAAGGATGCAGACATTTAGATACTTAAGTATTTGAAATTGCCTTTTGTTTGGTGTTGACTGTGGAAGAATATTGCAGAAAGGCATAGCATCTTCTTGTTTTATGTGGTAGGAGAACAACAATTATGTGCTGCTGCTTGTTAACATATGGTTGAGTTTGGATTCATCGTCTAACTTTGTGTTGTGATCATCGACAGATCAGTTTTCTTGAGTCTGCCCCAACTTACCATTTTGACTCTTAAATAAGTTCAAATTATGTCATAATTTCCTCTCAACGGGCTCCTGATGGTCACTTTTAATTGGACAAAATTGCTGTAGCGACTCCTGTGTTATACGAAAGTAGTTAATTAAATCCTGAGATATAAAATGTTACTCTATTAACCTTATGTTTTCAATTTTGCTGCAAAAAAAAACCCTTAGTCGTGTGTTGTTAAGGGGCTGTGAGTTAATAAAATTTCAACTCAGAATTTTTTTTGCTAATTTTTATATGTCAAGGTTTTTATAGCAACTTTTAAATAACACAGGATTATTAAGGCAATAAATTTCTTTTAATTGGGAGGTTCAAAACTTCCTACCATTAATATAACTAGTACAAATCGGCAAATCCGATTAACAATTAGTTTTAATATAACTAGTACAAATCGGCAATGTTACGTGTAGTTTGGATTCTTTTTAAGGTACGTAGTTTAAGGAAGCTAACCTGTTTTATTTTATGATATAATCTTTGGTCATCATTCTACTCCAGCTGGGAGAGTATGGCGGTTTATATGCTTTGGAAATTTTCTTGTTAAGCTGTAATTTGGTTGGTTATAGAACAAAGAAGGCTGGGGTTACTGGCTCTTTCAGCCCTCTTATTTTCAAATTAAAAATAAAGATAGCCGGAATTAGGGACGGAGGTAGGTGAGAGCCAGTGGTGCACTGGGTCTCTCACCCCTAAAATTATTAAATAATTATATATATATACATGTATATATATATATTAGGGCGGAGTTATTTAGAGGTGAGTGGTATACTAAGCCCCTCAAAATTTTAAAAATTAAATATTTGAATCCCTATCTTAAATTCTTGACTCCGTGGCCAGTTGTTGACGTTGACCTTAGTTCTTCGAATGGACGGTAAAAAGCTTTTAATAGTTGTTTGTGAGATACCAGCAACTCGAGTAGAAGTACCGGGGGACTAAATTAAATGAATCGATTAACATCACTCTTAAATCTGTGTATCTGTTCTAAAAATTTATAGTTTGGAATTGGTTTCTTCAAAATAAATATGACCAAAATCCTGCTATATTAAATTAAAACCAAGTAAATGTAATGCAACCTGTGTACTGCTGAACTACCAGACTTTCCTGTTTGCAAGTGTATCATTGACAGGTGATTGGAAAAGCAAAAAATATAGAAGTGAATGATCATCATTATTTTTCCAGTCTTGATGACTGGAAACAATCCAATTGACAATCTACGGTATGACATTACTGTCGTCATCCACTTGGGTGTCTAGACTCTAGATTCAATCGTCATTAGAAGTTCCATTTCGACTTTATACCGGAGGGTGGTCTCCAACTGGAGTGTTCCTATGCAATACCATTCCCCATGTTCTAATATTACGTGGTAAAAGTAGAACTGCTTAATGCTTTTCTACAGGTAGTTCAATTTGTAGGTGCTTTCCAAATAGTTTACAGTCATTAAGTTACAGGTTTGAGGCCATTGAATTTTTAAATTCATTTCAAGGAATTCTAACAAACACTAGAATGCATTATGAAATAATAAATTAATTATGTTACTTAGTTCTAAATCAATATTTTGTTAAATAAATTCAAAAAATTATAAACCTGAAATTTATGCAACATATATTTAAAATTAAAAATGTAGATTTCTTACAATAAAAATTAATTATTCTTCCTTCATAGTATTATCAAGTCAAGTAAAATTAAATTATAATGTATTAATTTTTCCCCTTTTAATCTCTTTTTAAGTGCCTGTTTGGTTTAGCTTTTGAAAGGTCCAAAAGCACTTTTGTCTACAGCAAAAGCTATTTTAAGAAAAAAAGTAAGTGTTTGGCTGTAAATTTTAAAAGCACTTTTGAGGTAAAAACAGCTTTTTTAAAAGCTCAAATACAGCTTTTTCAAAAGCTAGAATTTGGAGCTTTTTAAAAAAGCCCAAATTATAGCTTTTTCGGGAAGCCAT
>JANIPN010000008.1:15009280-15020992 GCA_027478595.1 Erythroxylum anguifugum | reverse complement strand
TGCCTTGAAACAAACACCTTTTGTTCCTCAGCAAGGTAGAATTGATATCCCCTTGTTTCTTTAGGATATCCTATGAAAAAACACTTGTCAGACTTTGCATCAAGCTTATCTGACTTTATCCGCTTCACATAAGCAGGACAACCCCAAACTTTCAAATGAGAAAGATAAGGTTTTCTGTTAGTCCACATCTCATATGGAGTAACACTAACTTCCAAGAAGAGTTCGGAGTCTAACAATACTTATCTTTACCGACATTATTTTGACTTCACGATCAGTACAACAGTAGCTTGACCAGTGACTAGTACAAAAGATTTCCAGCGAAAAAGGGATCTTATGTACGCAACAGAAAGGAAAAATCTAACTATTTAAAAAAACTATTTACCAATTTCTTTTGGATCATGGAAAAAATATAACAAAAGAGAAAAATAACGAGCAGAAAGAGAGAAATAGAAACCCAAATGACAATACTAGGCTGCAACGAAGAAAAAGAAAAGAAGATAACTGTTGACATTAAACCGGTGTATCCTAACAGGATTACAATAACTTTTCTGTTCTTTTCGAGCCATTTCCATCAAAGGAACCCTGTCAGCTAAACCCTGTCAGCTTGAGAGTTCAGATAGGGTTAAGAACGAATACGCGTCACAACATGGTAGTCAACTATCCATGGACCAAGAAAGTTAAGAATTTGACGACCAAGCAGGTTTATATCCATTAAAGTCATTAAGAATTTAACAATCAATCTCTATCCCCAAATAATTTACTCCCAGGTGGGATAATTGTTGATGTCTTAGACATTTTGTAAATCAAGAACCAAGAAGTAGTTAGAAGCAGTTAGAACTTAGTCGATGTAAAGTCTGTTAACAAAGTGTTGACAGCCAAGTGTATAAAAACATAACAGAGTAAATGAAAATTCATTCATTCTTCTCATATACTACATCTCCTATGACTTACGAATACACGTCTACATATTTAGAAAACAATAGTGGTATCAGAGCAATTATTGATCTTAAGGGATCTGTGGAGCATTTTATCAAACAAGGGAAGGGCTACCTCGGAGACATTGTAATCACCACATATGGAAGGCTTCTCTAGCATGCAGGCACCTGTATTTGATGGAGATTCGTATCAGATCTGGGCAGTCAAGATGCAGACGTATCTTGAAGGTCTAAACTTGTTGGAGCCGATCGAAGAGGACTATCATATAGACCCATTAGCAAATAACGCAACCGTGAATCAGATTAAGTTTCAGAGGGAAAGACTTACAAGAAAAGCAAGAGCCAAGTCTTGCCTCTATTCAGCTGTGAGCCCTTCATTATTCACGAGGATCATGCATTTAAAGACGGCCAAGGAGATTTGGCACTATCTGAAATCTGAGTTCGAAGGAGATGAGAGAGTGAAGAGCATGAAGGTGATTAATTTGATGAGGGAGTTCGACAAGCTTCAAATGACTGACGATGAGTCTATAAAAACGTATGCCGGAAAATTACAGGATCTTGCGGACAAGATCAGGCTTCTTGGGAGTCGATTTGAGGACGAAAAGATTGTGCAAAAAATGTTGATTTCTCTCCCAGAAAAGTTCGAAGCTACAATCATCTCTCTGGAAAATACTAGAGACATGGCAGATTTGAAGCTATCGGAGCTGCTAAGTTTTCTGCAAGCCCAAGAACAGAGGAGAGCGATGAGGTCCGTAGAGGTGACTGAGGGTGCCTTAAGGGCAAGCCAGAAAACTAGCGGTGGAGGAAAGAAGAAGCACTAGTTGAAGGGTGGCTCGGAAGGGAAAAAGCAAGAAAAGCAAGATGCGACGGAGACCTCAACCCAGTCCCAAAGAGAACCCTGTAAACATTGCGGTAAGTCAAATCACCCCACTATAAGTGCTGGAGAAGACCTGACGTTAAATGCAGAAAATGCAAGAAGCTTGGGCACATCGGCAAATTTTGCAGGAGCAAAGAACAGTCGCAGAACTCAGAGGAGGCCCGAACAGCAGATAAGAAAGAAGAAGATCATCTGTTCGTAGCTTCTTGCCACAACACCTCAATACCAGAAGACAGTTGGCTGGTCGACAGTGGCTGCTCCAACCATATGACCAGCAATTTGGGCATATTCAAGAATCTGGACAAGAAGCATACCTGTAGAGTGAAGATTGGAAATGGGCAATTGATTTCTGCCCAGGGAAGAGGAGCAGTTGTCATCGAGAGCTTAAAAGGACCAAGAACTCTAGAAGATGTATTGTATGTTCCAGATCTTGAACAAAACCTTCTCAGTGTCTCACAATTGATCGAAAGAGGATACTCAGTTCTATTTCGAGGAGGTGTCTGCACAATTTCAACTATGGAAGGGAGACTTCCGTTCAAGATAAAAGCAAGGGACAGAAGCTATGTGTTGAACCTTCTTGAACAACAGGAGATGGCGTTAAATGCAAATGTCAGTCGAGCAAATGTATGGCACAAGAGGCTAGGCCATCCACACTGGAAAGGCCTGATAAAATTGAGTGAGTCTGATTTGGTGCAAGGTCTTCCAATCCTTAGTCAACCTCAGCAAGTGTGCACCACCTGTATTCAAGGGAAGAAAGCCAGAGAACCCTTCAAAGACAGCACCTAGAGAGCATCCGAACTACTTGAATTGATCCACACGGATGTGTGTGGACCAATACCAGTGGAATCACTGAATGGGAGTAGATTCTTTATTACCTTTATAGATGACAAGTCTAGGTATTGCTGGATCTATTTCCTAAAGACCAAGGCTGAAGTGTCAGATGTCTTCCAAAGATTCAAGCACATGGTAGAAAATCAAAGTGGGCAGAAAATTAAGAAGCTGAGAAGTGACAATGGAGCAGAGTATAAGAACCAAAAGATGGAGAGAATTTGCCAGGATAGTGGCATTATGCATCAGTTTTCAGTACCTTACTTACCTCAGTAGAATGGGGTGAGTGAAAGGAGAAACAGGACCATTGTTGAAATGGTGAGATGCTTGTTGGAGGAGAAGGTTCTACCGAAATTTTTATGGGCTGAGGCTGCAGCTACTGCAGTATTCTTGCTAAATAGACTACCTACTAAAGCTTTGGAGGAGAGGACATCATATGAAGTGTGGCACCAGAGGAAACCGAATGTGAGAAACTTGAAAATATTTGGCTCTCCATGTTATATTCATGTGCCACAGCAGAAAAGAAGCAAGTTAGATCCCAAGGCTACAGCAGGTGTGTTTATTGGTTTCTCTGAAGTGACCAAAGGATATAGAGTGCTGATTCCAAATAAGAAGGAAGTAAAGATTAGTAGAGATGTAACATTTCTAGAAGATGAGGTTTGGAATTGGGCTGAAGTGCAAGATGATAATGCTCAAGTAAGAAGGCTGCTGATGCAAGATGGTAGATTGTCTGGAGCTACATCAGATGAAGAATCAGAAGATGGAGCCAGACCACAGACAGAAGAAGAGCTTGAACATCCACATGAGAATGAGGAGGAACCAGAACAAGAAGTACAGACTGATAGTGATCTTGAAGATCAAATAGAGCATATCCCTAAAAGAGGCACAAGGCTTCTCTCTGAAATTTATCAAACTTGTAATCTAACCCTCTGTGAACCAGCAAATTTTAAACAAGCTCAAGGAAGCAAGGCATGGCTGGCTGCAATGGAGGAGGAGATCAAGATGATTGAAAATAATCAGACGTGGGAGTTGGTGACGAAACCACCCGATAGGAAGATCATTGACGTGAAGTGGGTTTATAAAACCAAGGTGAATCCAGATGGGACCTTGAACAAGTTCAAGGAAAGGCTGGTTGTCAAAGGGTATTCCCAAGTAGATGGAGTGAATTACTCAGATACTTTCGCACCAGTGGCAAGATTAGAGACCATAAGACTAATCTTGAGTATATCTGCCGAGAAGGGGAGGCCTGTGCACCAGCTTGATGTAAAGTCAGCTTTCCTGAATGGAGAGCTAAAGGAGGAGATCTATGTTGAGCAGTCGGAGGGGTTTGTTGTTGAAGGTAAAGAAGAACATGTGTATAGGTTGAGGAAGGCTTTATATGGGCTGAAACAAGCCCCAAGGGCTTGGTATGACAAGCTAGATAGTTACAACAAATTAGGTTCATTAGGAGTGAGAGTGAACTCACCCTCTATGTGCGAAAACAGAAGGAGAGATTTGTGTGTATGTCTGTCTATGTGGATGATTTACTGTTGACTGGAGATGATGCTAAGGAGATTGAAGGTGTTAAGCTCAAGCTGATGGATCTGTTTGAAATGACAGATCTGGGAATAATGTCGTATTTCCTAGGAATGGAAATTCATCAGAGTCCAAGAGGAATTTCAATATGCCAGAAGAAGTATATTAGAGAAATGCTCAAGAGGTTTAACATGTTGGAATGCAAACCAACGAAATCCCCAATGAACTGTAAGGAGAAATTGCAGAAGGAAGATGGGATTGGAGCTACTGATGAAAGAAGGTATAGAAGTCTTATTGGAAGTCTGATGTATCTAACCTCATCTAGACCGGACATCCAGTTTCCAGTAAGTATGTTGTCGAGGTTTATGGTTGCACCAACAGAAACCCACATGACTGCAGCGAAAAGGATTTTGAGGTATTTCAAAGGGACCTACAATTTCAGCCTCAAGTATAGCAGAACAGGGAGTCTGAAGTTGAAGGGATATTCGGACAGTGACTGGGGAGGTTCTTCAGACGACATGAAAAGCACCTCTGGTTACTGCTTCACACTGGGTTCGGGATGTTTTTCATGGGCATCTAAGAAACAAAGTGTAGTGGCTCAGTCAACAGCCGAAGCAGAGCTGATCGCAGCTACGGCTACAGTGAACCAGGCGGTTTGGTTGAGGAAGATGATGGAGGAGCTAAGTGTTACACTGGAGGGAGGCACAGAGGTATTAATAGACAACAAAGCTACTCTGGCGATTTCCCTAAACCCAGTATTTCACGGCAGAACTAAACACTTCAAAGTGAAGTATTGTTTTTTACGCGACATTCAGCAAAGAGGAGAGATGAAAATTGTGTACTGTAGAACAGAGGAGCAGATAGTAGATTTGTTCACCAAGGCGTTGCAAGGAAAGAGGTTTGAGTACTTGCGAAGTAGAGTTGGATTACAACAAGACTCCTAAGACAGGAGGAGTATGTTGGTGTCTTAGACATCTTGTAAATCAAGAACCAAGAAGTAGTTAGAAGCAGTTAGAACTTAGTCGATGTAAAGTCTGTTAACAGAGTGTTGACAGCCAAGTGTATAAAAACATATCAGAGTAAATGAAAATTCATTCATTCTTCTCATATACTACATCTCCTACGACTTACGAATACACGTCTACGTATTTAGAAAACAAGAATAATTATTTTAATTATTATAAACAAGAAATATTCAAGCATCGTCACCTGTATTATTATATAGTTTAGCTACCTTAAGAGGCGAACTGATGAGCATTTTTTTTGTTTTGTTTAACTAGTAGCTTCAAGAGAAAATAGGTTGATTTTGTTTGCATTTATTACATTCCATACACAAGCACTGTTGTACATGATGTAATCCGATTGCAACTATTAATAACTTTGTAAATAATTGATATTCTTGTGTACTGTTATTAGTCTGTAAATTAATACTCGAAAGAGAAAGATGATTTTCTTGATTGAGATTTAATTGTTTTCCTTTCACAGGTTTCTTGAGGGTTCTACTTCAGAGCATACCTTTATCTTCCTATCTTGTCGTTGGCAGTATTTTCATTGAGACGTTAGCTTGATCTGAACGGCAAAATTGATTCAATTATGGTTTGTCACAAAGATAGTTTCCGGGTAGGAGGCCAAGTGTCTATAAAGGCCTGGACAATTATGGGAGAAAAGGAAAGGACACTGATATGCAATCACGAGGTGCCGCATTGGTAGCGATGATATTGCAAGTTTCCGTTACATTGCTGTGAATTGGGATTAGTTTAGACACCAATTAGTCTGCAAATTATCAGAGCAGAGATGCGGATGTAAATGTAAGGTATTCTTGATGGGATTTTTTGTTAGTATGCAAGGTCTTTCTTTTTTGAAGCAGAGAAATGAGGACGAACAGCTTTTTGGCTTTGAGGAGGGGTTCTCTACTAATATGGAGAAGTAGAAGTAGAACTGGAGAAACGAAAAACCTGATCAAGATCAATATATATATATATATATATATAAAATATCAACTAAAATTTGACGTGTCTCTCAAGACATATATATATATATATATATATATATATATATATATATCAACTAAATTTTGATAAGTCTCTCAAGACATATATATAGAGAGAGAGAGAGAGAGACGTCAAATTTTAGTTGAGATATATATACTCTCTCAGGACAGCAATATCCTGCTTACCTTTCATCATACATAGACCAAATTAAGCATAAACTTGCCGACCTTCCAGAGGAGATCCCCAGAATGCTAATTAATCAATTCTTCCATAATACCTACAGCCTGTATGATTCTTGCAATGCCACATTAGCTGTTCAAG
Organism: Erythroxylum anguifugum; assembly: GCA_027478595.1. Taxonomy (NCBI): domain Eukaryota; kingdom Viridiplantae; phylum Streptophyta; class Magnoliopsida; order Malpighiales; family Erythroxylaceae; genus Erythroxylum; species Erythroxylum anguifugum. The sequence goes on along the minus strand of JANIPN010000008.1, from coordinate 15,014,525 downwards.
AAGAGGTAATTTGAAAGACAAGAAAAAGTAATGACATCATGACGTTTGCCACATTAGTCGTTCACGAAATTTTAATGATAAAGTCAAAAACCGGACGCATGTGAGAAGCATTATCATACATGACAGATGTAATGACACTTTCCCTAACTTTTGAAAGATCATCAAATCTTTGACTTACGCACCCTTTAACATGAATTATGCATGAATCTGTTGCAAACAACCTTCACTTTCAATATTTCCAAGGTTAGTAGATAAGTTTGACATGCTTTTCAAATATTCTCGACCTTAATACAGTTCCAAGCATTTTGCAGTGTCGGCCATATAAAATGAAACTTCGAACTATAAACCACAAATCAAAGTCATATCTTGATTCTAGAAACTCTTATTAACCGAGTACCAACTATCCGACATGTAGATCAAATAATTGTTCTTAGTGCAGCAGATCAGCGGAATGACCCTGAAGAAGTCCAGCACGAATCTGTGTAGCAATGTCTCCCACTGCCCCAGGGCCATGGGGAATGAAAACAGAGGACGCCTTTGAGGACGCCCCAATCTCTTTCATAGTATCAAAATACTGAGTTATCAGCACCATATCCATCACATCCTTGGCAGTTGTTCCGGGGACATTCTCAGAGAAGGTAAGCACACTATCCCTCAAGCCATCAACGATGGCCTGACGTTGACGAGCTATGCCAAGCCCCGACAAGTACTTAGACTCTGCATCTCCTTCAGCTCGCTTGATCTGCAGAATTTTCTCTGCTTCTGCCTTCTCATTTGCTGCCACTCTCAGTCTAGCAGCTGTCATAGCATATGCACGAGAATCAGTACGCAAGACTAAAAGATGCTTAAAACCATAATTGTATATGTTTCAAGAGTATCATCTGCAGAAAAGGTTTTCATGTAAGCAATCATTATGCCTGAAGTATCTCTCGCTAACTTCTAGTGACAGACTTATCAACCAAGGTTTTTTTCTTTCTTTTGAAAATATCAAGAGATTTAGCAATCATGGCTGAGTACTATGCATTTCAAAAAGGTGAAGCAGTGAAAGCAAAATTTTTGCGATGATATTGCTACCTTGATAGGAGACCAACAACTAACCTGCATTTATCTCATTCATTGCTCTCTTTACATGAACGTCAGGCTCTATATCCACAATAAGGGTCTGCACTATTTCATAGCCATAGGCAGACATGGCCTAGGAGAGAAGAGAAGAGAAGAGCAAGGTGCTTGATTAGTGACCTAAAAACATCACTGACATGACCATATGTATAAATTATACCTTTTCGAGCTCATCTTCAACAGCTTTTGCAATATCATTCTTCTGTTCAAAAGCGGCATCCAAGTTCAGTTTTGGCACACTTGCCCTGATGACTGTAGATGCAAAGTCAACTATCAAAAATCATGTCGGTTAAATTTTAAATGCAATGTTATTATATGCCATCATTATTAAACAAAAGTATTATCTAGTGATCTGAAACATTAAAACAGTATTAATTATACAGGCTTTCTCAAAGCAAAAGTTAGTATATACCATCAAATACATAGGCTTGGATTTGTTCCTTGGTGTTGGAGAGCTTATAGAAGGCATCCGAAGCTTTTTCTGCCAAAGCATGATATTGAATAGATGCAACAACAGTGACAAAGACATTATCCTGAAAATATGAAATTGTCAGTTGGAGTACTAGAATACAAAAACGTAAATGTGAATACTATTTATTTCTCGTCTCCCCTTTCCCCTCTTTTCTTTCTTTTTCCCCTGGAATGAATCATCAGATGGAACGCCAGCTGGGAGGAAACCAAATTGGAAAATTGGAAAATCATGCTCTTTCTCTCTAAATAAAAATATTCCACCAATCAAAAGGCAAGAATTCACGGAAGCAAAAGTAAGATGCTGACCTTAGTTTTAGTTTCACACCTAACATCAAGCTGTTGCACACGTAGAGACAGCCCACCTGCCAATTGGTACCCCAGACACCATGGCAAGCAGTGGCACCCAGGTTCAAGCACATCATCAAACTTCCCAAACTGTTCACTTATAGCAACATTAGACTCATCCACTTGGATGCAACCAAAAACTTGTCCCATGTCTGATGTAATTTAACAATGAAGCATAGAGGTTTTCATAACATTCTAACAAAGAGTCGTACCTGAGAAAGCAACCAATAGATTCAAAACTCAGAGCAGTAATGACTTTTACAAAGACCACTCCTACTCCACCAATTATCATGATTATATTGGCATTAATCTCTTTTTTGTTTCCTTTATCAAACAGAAGTAGAAGAGTGGTAAAGATAGGTAAATAAAGGGAATGGTATTATCATGCGAAAATTTTAGTTTCGAATAGCCAATGAAAAAGAGAAGGAAGTGAATCACTATCTTCTCTCCTCTACCAAAATGAAAGCAGTTGCTTCCTACAAGAATAACAAAAAGAAAACAATTCGAGAAAACCGATACTCGCTCTCTTATAGTTTAAGCCATCAAAAAACTACAAATTACGAACAATAGAAACCCTAAAGAAAATCAAACACATGGGGTTTACCTTCTATATTGTCAACCGATGAAACACTCGGATGCATCTCCACTAAAACATCGACACAAACTGAAAGTTCCTAAAATTCGAACTACAAAAACCCACCTTTCTGCCAGCAAAAGGAGCCTGATAAAAAGTGGGGCGAATTTCCTCTCAAAATCCTGCAGCTTCCCAGGAATCAAACACAAGGTACAGAGAAAAGAAAAGGAGCTTGTAAAAAATTTAAGCTTAACAAGTACACAGATACAACAAGCCAATAGAAAAATCTCAAAACCGGGTTCCAATCTTATTTGAAGTACAAGGAACAAGAGTTTCTAACGTGCGTTGTCTATAATAAAAAGGATGATGCTCATCGACTTACCGAATGTTGTATGAAGCCAGAGAAAGTTATATATATATAAAAAAAAAAAGAGTAAAATATATATCTCTCTCTACGTATTTAATTTATAGACTGCGTTTCTATTTATTCCTCCCGTTGGTGTTATCCTATCGCACATTTTAAGCCAATAATGTCAGTACCGTACTGAACTAGAAACCGTTAGAGTGAGTATGTTACAAGTAATTTTTAAAAATTATCAATTAATTCTTAAATTTTTTAAAATTGTAAATAGCCTCTCAATATATTATGCAATATAATATATAATTTTACATCAATCATATCTTCAAAAATTATAATAATATAAATTTGAAATAACAACAATATATTTATTTTTGTTAATAATATTTTTCACATATTTTACATATACAAAGTAATGCAATTAATATAAAAAATTATTTTAATCATCATACAAATATAAAACTAAGAATGATACAAAGTACTTAAAATATTACAATTTTATCATATAATAAAGAATAATTACATTAAAACATCAAAAAAAAGATAATAAAATTCTATGACTCCATAAGTACTACAACAAGAGTCTGTACTAAGAAACACAATTTACTAGATGCGAAACTTGAAACAAAATATTTACGATTAAAAGTTTTATATTTATATTACATATATAGAATTTAAAATATGCATTAAATACAAGTTAAATTAAAAGAAATGAAGAAATGAAAAACATATAACTTCATTTAACCGCATACTCGTACAAATTGCATTGACTTCAATTATCATGATTTACAAGAGTCTCATCATTACTATTATTCAAATTTATTGCACCAAATAACATGTCAATACTTTTCCATCTAAGATTATCTTCCAAGTCACTATTATCTATCAAACTCAATTCTTTAGAAACTAATATTCTAAAAGATCAAAATGATCAAGATAAATTGGATCTACATAACTACTTGTTCTATTAAAAAATAATGAAGATAAATTGGATCTACATGACTACCTGTTTTATTAAAAGTCTTAGTAAACAAAAAAAATAAATTATTAAGAACTTACAAGAAATTATATTCAACTTAATAATAATAATGGCATATCTTTCTCAAAAGTTTTAAATTGTATTGAACAAAGACCAATTTGTTCAATTTTTCGTGTTCCAATCTATTCCTTTTTCTTATAATGGATTAATTTAAATATACCCTAATTCCTTTCACACCTTGTTGCACTCACATATCAATTCAGAATTTCAATTGCAAATCTTTGCAATTCCATAACACTACTTCCAAATTGGTCCTACCAAATAACCATAAGACAACAAAATTAACTTTATAAACAAAACAAAGTGATGATTAATTTCCAGTAAGTATTAAATTGAAAAAATATATACATTGATTAAGTTTGTCTCTTTGATGAATACCAATGGGCATCCTAACATAACCATAAGCATCTTTATAAATGTAACATCAGACTCTCTGAGCCCTTTTTATTGGTCTATACTTAGAGATACTACTGTATATTGATATATATATATATATATATATGGTAGTATATGAGTTCAAAGTTGTATTTAAATCCTTTTGGATATATATATTAGTGATTTATAATATTATATGCCCTTACATGAACTTAGAGTCATTGGTATGCGAAATCTTGGAGATTTCTAACATATAAGCTTCTAAGTGTGTAAAACCAAGTCCATTGGAAGGATATGACCCTAGTAGTTAAGCTAAATGTGTTTTAATGCCTTAAAGGTGATTAGACATGATTTATAGACTAATTGGACACTTAGAAAGCTTAATTGAAAAAGTTGATATACATAAGGACTTATTTTCCAATTGTTAAAAGTTAAAGGACTTAATTGTAATTTTTCAATTCTTGAAGGAACAATATGAAAAATTTTAAAGTTAAGGGACTTAATTATTATTTTCAAAAGTCCGGGGACCAAAATAAAAATAAAAGTTTTGGTCATTCCCAAATTTTAGGTTTAATTGTAAATTTATGAAAAGTTTGGAGGGTATAATGTTTAAAATTCTAGACCCTTCTTCATGTATGACCATCCACCCCACCATTAAAGACTTGAAACATTGTGTTTTAATTAAAAGAAAGAAGAAGAGAGGTGGAGAAGAACCTATTTTTGGCCATCACTAAAATTCTACCCTTTTTTTATTCTCTAACCCAAATCAAGGTGTTCTAAGTTAATTTGGGATTGAGGAACTCAAATCTATCATTAGATTTGAGAAATTCTCAAAGGAATTTAAGATATCACCAAAGGAAAGTTTAGGTAAATTTTGTCTCATCTCCCTCTACATTATGATTTTGAGTTTGGTGTTAAGATATTTTGTTCTCCATGCTTGAATATGCATTAAACATGATTTAAA
>JANIPN010000008.1:14989538-15000731 GCA_027478595.1 Erythroxylum anguifugum | reverse complement strand
ACGCGCCTTTCTTCATTTTGCAGGTGTTCCTACGTGAAGATCATACCAGGAGATAGCCAATCGATGGATCCAAACGGCTACGCACCGTTCGGCCAGAATCCGGCTGAACCATAATCCAAGACAATTTTTTTATTCGTTATATTTTAAGAAATTTATATTGAATATAGTATTAAGAATGTGAAACTGTCAATTCCTGAAATCAATTATTAATTTATTTTAGCCTCTTTCCTAAGGTACATAGTCTTTTTCCAACATTAACTTTATTCACGATATAATACAGTGAAGGAACGTGCATGCTTCAATTCTACATCATGCTATTTTAATAAAAGAATATTGAGAATGAGAATTATGGTTATATTTATTGGATTTTAAGATGGATATAATAATAAAAAAAGCTAATTAATGATAATGACGACCATGATAATTTTATATAACTATAAATTCTTATATATTTGCTGTGTCACTTTATTCAACACTGTCTTTGGCTCCGTGTCCAAAATAATAAATGGCAGTTCGTAATACAATAACAATACTTAACAATAGTATTCCTTGTTCACCGGCGATATCATATCCATTAGGCCATTTACATACTGATAGCATACTAATAGCTTTTGTTAGTTTTAATGTCACTTTGGATTCCATTGCAGCGGTACAACGTTTGCCGTCTGTGGCGTCTCACTGTCCTGTTGCTATTTAAGGCACCAAGTCACCAACATTGGACGACGATAGCTGTCCCTTTTTTTTTTTTTTTTGCCCTTTTCTGGTGTATAGCTAGCTGTCTCTATCAGAGTAGCATGGATTTGGAGCTTTTTCTTTTTCCCGCTGGTAGTGTGGTTAGTAACCTCCTGCTTTGAAGAATTTCAATACTTGATTTGACTTGTGATTCTATCAAGCAGAATCAGGTTTGTTGGTAGTGAAACCATTCATAGGACCAATGGTTAAGAAAGAAGAATATTTGGTCGTTTAGGAAATGTAAGACTCATATTTTGACACCAAAACAAACTTTAGAAAGGTCAGACAAATGATAATGTTTGGTATGAGTCGTTCAGGATTTGGTATCACTTTAAGACAATCAACTTTCCAGCTACTGTCACAAAATGTCATCCCTCATAAGCTAAAAATGTCCTAGACTCCAGCGGACTTCTGAGAACCAGAATTGCCTCCTTACACGACCTTACCACGGTTTACTTCGAATGCCAAATTAAACCTTTTTCTTTTCTGAGGACAAAAGCAATCTGTTTCTGAAAAGAAACTCAAGTTATCTTCCCTCCAATCACCATCGAATCTGCTGTGCTGCTTCTTTTAACTTACATGATATTGCAACGAAAGAATTGGAGGCAAACATGTAGAAAAGCCATTTCATTCCTACCTGAAAAATAATCTTCAGCTCATGGCATATATGAGTCCAACCAACTAAATGTGTTAATAAAGGCTCCACTTTTAATGACATAAGCAACCAAGGAGCTTTATACACAGATTCTCTATTGCAGTTGATGAATTGTTACATCACTTGCTTTCATCCAACCAAAGAACGTTTGACATCACTGGTTTTCATCTTCAAACTACTTTGGTACAACAAAGAGAGACTAACTTGCTTGGAAGCAACAGTTTTATAGGGCAGGAAAAACAGCAGATAATGCAAAGATGGAACGGGGTTATGGCAGAGTCATTGATCACAGAGACAAAAAGAAGCTACATACATTTGCACCACGCCACCCTTCCAACCATACGGCTAACCAACCATTCTCAACCGTCACTTCCTCAACATCCTCTCATCGAAATAATAATCTCATATTTGCAGTGTCATCTCAACCTCCTATTCCAGTCCAATATCTGAACAAGCAATGCATCTAAACAACCAATGAAAAAGGGAGTAAATGTAGGAAGGGCCCTTGAGTATTCAGTGACTACGAACCAGAAGGCAAAATGCAAAGAGGTGAGTTCCTTCTTTTACTGACAGAACACACAGAATGCATAAGAAAAGACCATCCCTTCTCATGGAAATTAAGGAACCACCTCCTACACTTTTTTCATGACCTGTGATAAAGTACTTGATGATGCTACCACTAATGAGGGCCAACAGGAATTATGACTTTCTCCCGTTAGGTTTTGGTGATTGGTAAGGATGGTTGTATGGCGAACCACGTGCATCACTTAGACTGGATAAGCTTCTCAAAGGTTGTCCATTTCTTGCTACAAATCCTCCCTGTGTTCTGATCCCATTTTTAGCATCAGATTTTGACTTGCTACGATCTATTTGCATGGACTGAAAGAAGTAGGAAGAGCTGGCCATATCCTTCAAATTTGGCAAGGGTTTTAAAGTTTCAACAACTTCACTCATCCGAGGTCTGACTTTGGAGTCACGACTGAGGCACTGTGCAGCCAGTTGAATTGCTTTCTGTGCACCTTTTATTGAGAAATGACCTTCAAGACGGGGATCTAATAATCGATAGAACCTTCTCCTATCTCCAAAATGTGGTCTTGCCCATTCCACAAGGTTGTGCTCCCCATTGGGTCGATTCTTGTCCATCGATCTCCGTCCAGTCAGCATTTCAAGCAAAACTACTCCAAAGCTGTACACATCGCTCTTTGATGTCAAATGCCCTAAGTGAAATGAGGAATAAATTAGACTAGAACACTCTTGAGATTTTATAACATTGGTAATATACACAATACATGAAATGAAAAAGTAGACACTTTCCACTGTTAGTTCCACTTAAAGGACAGCAATTTTAAAACCAAATACTAAAAGTAGTTACAACCTAGGGAGTTTCCAAAGAGAGAAAAAAAATAATGGTTACTTTGCTAAAGAAACTATACTTTTCAGCCATTATCCAGAATACATAAAGATAACATGAGTATTTGAGTACCCATATGTTCTTGATAGCTTGTGCTGTGTCTTCAATAATTAGGAATACATCATATTTAACAGGAGGGCAATGCTTTTATAATTGGCAAACAAAAGGATGGTAAGGGAGGCATATGTAAATAGAAAACATGAACATGAAAAGTGGTTAAAAACCCATTATTCACAGCAGGTTGGGGTCTTTAAAGATCTCTAGAGCTTTCAATGGACTAAAGGCTTTGGGTGCGCAAAGAACCATGGTGAATGCACCACCCAACAGCTTGAGCACAACTTATTGGGAGATAGAAGAATTCAAGTTTGTGAACTCAATTGATGCCAATGTTTGAAGTCATTCCATGTCTTACTTGATAAACTTTCAAGTAACCCAACCCCTTTTTCGTTATTTTCGTAGCAAAAAGGTTTCATAGCTCTCACAACTGAATTTTTCACTATGTTATCATGGCCACCACATTATGGTTCTGGTATCAATGAGTAAGACAAGGAAATCCCTTTCACAAAGGAAATATCCCTCCGTTTTCCCCCCTTCATACACTAGCAATGCAGAATTGTGGCATTTCCAAACAGTTTGGTGAAATTCTGCAGCCTAACAGCAATGTTAGTATATTCAGCTGGCATTTATTAATGGGCTTCAGGTGAAGCATATGTTCAGGTAGTGTTAAAAGGAACTAATCTGAGCCAAGACTGAGCAGGCACTACAGGTCTGGATTATAGACATCCAAATTGAAATTTTAAGAATGCAACATTTGCACATCCAAGCACCACATGCACCACTTCATAATAGTTGCTTTAAACAATCTCCACCATCTAAATTCATAATGACAGTTCATTTCATATCCAAGTTGCAGAGGTATGGCAAAACTGGTTCATGTATGAACCTCACAGGAAAAGCAATTAAACACCACTTACCAGTCATCACATATTCTGGTGCTGCATAGCCATATGTTCCCATAACTCGAGTAGATACATGAGTTTTATCTCCCTCAGGAGCATCTTTGGCAAGTCCAAAATCCGAAAGTTTGGCATTGTAATCCTAGAAGTATTATTTTTCTTATCAGAACAACAATGAAGAAAGTAAAGAAAATGTGAAAATGAAGAGAAAAAGTTCCCTGTTTATGAATGTTTAAGGCACACACCGCATCTAATAGTATGTTTGATGTTTTAAAATCCCGATATATTACTGGTCTTTCAGCCTCTTCATGGAGAAATGCAAGACCTTTAGCTGCACCAAGAGCAATTTTCATTCTGATAGACCAGGGAAGAGGCAAGGACCCTTCTGCATATAAAGTGGTTGATACCAAAGAACATTAAAGATCAATCATGAAGAGTAAACAATCTAAGAAACAACTGAATTGTTAAGCATGAAAGCTGTGATGGAATTAACATCCTAGAAAGCAAGACGAATAGAATCTTTTCCACAGAATTATAATCATTCAAAGCAAGAGTAGTTGTGCAGAATGCCTTTTTCTAACTCAAACTTAGTTACTTCCAATGCATGGATAAAGCTTGTAACCATGAAAGTGAAACACAGATGCTAACTTATCAATTGAAAATTGGATTACAAGTAGTTTCTAAGTATAATAGAGAAAAAACTTGCAAAACTACTTTCTAAAGGAAGGAATTTGGCCAAGATGTTTCACTTAGTAATCGGATTACCAAGAAACTTACTTACACAATCTTAGAGGAAGTTTGATTGTATGTTCATACCCATATTTTTAACTGTAGATTCTCATGAAAGATATTATCATCAAGGAGGGTATAAGTAAAGAATTCCACATCATAAAACTCCTTTTTAATTTGAGTGGCTATGGATTCAAAGTACCAACCAAATATTAATGCACACATGCACAAGCTCACACAAAGAGGTCATTGAAGATACCATGCAAATTAAAGCACTATATTTTAGATTTCAAATAACACTATATTCAGGAAAAAGGAAGTGATTTCCAAGTTTTTAGTTCCCAAAAGTTGCATACTTCTAAAGAGGTGATTCTCCAAACTTCCTCTAGGCATGAACTCGTAGACCAGCAACCTTTGATCATCTTCAATACAATAACCAATCAATTTGACCAAATTGGGATGGAGAAGGTTCCCCAGGAAACTAACTTCAGCCTGGAATATATTAAACCATGGAAGTTCAAGCAAAAAGAAAACAAACATGAATATATAGTATTGGAGGGGGGAAATGTTCAATTAATAGAAAGAGTTCATACAAGCCACTCTTTGTGACCCTGAAGTCCATCATGGTTGAGGGTCTTTACAGCAACAGTAAGCCCAGTGCCAGGTTTTACAGGAGCAGTTCCATTTTCCTCAATCCAACCTTTGAAAACACAACCAAATCCACCCTCCCCAAGAAGACTCTCAGGCCTGAAATTTCTAGTTGCTAATTTAAGATCATTAAATGAAAACTTTCGAAGCTGAGAAGCAAGCTTCAGTTCCTCACTAAACTTTGGGGTAGAAGAAGCACTTTCTCCGTTACTAGTAGCACTGGAGGTCATCACAGGAACAACTGGTTGATCTCTGCTCTGTTCATTCGTAGATTTACTTTCCACTGAAAGCCAGAGAAAATAAAATAAGCATGCGTTGTTATTCAGAGCAATATATCTATCTATAAGCGTTCACATGACTACTTTTAAGGTTAACCTCACCGTCTAGCATAATCCAATCAAGTTCACTTGGGCCGCAAACTAGAGAACAAACTATTTCCAGCAAGTTCAAGTAGTGCTTCACTGTTACTATAATGAACGAATATAATAGAACTTATCAACCAATTAGCCTAGTAAAAGAAAATAACATGATCTTGATAGAGGATCTGTACTAACGCGAAAAGGGGGCAAAAAAAGAAGATAAAAACATGCTTGAAACACTCTATCTATCCCCTCTTTTATCCGTTTACAAACAACCTCGGTCATCCAACAAGAAAAGGAATTCTCAAACGCTCTTCAGAAGAATTAATATGGTACTTGCAACAAAGGCTACCAATCTTCCAATCTAGAAAAGAAGGTTTTTGCAACTTAGGACTAAAATGATCAGAGAAGAGGAGGCTATTATAAGCATAGTAAACTTCAGTAGGATCACGTTTCTTTTTTTTAAAAGAAAGGACAATGAAGCATCACAAACAAAGGAAATGAAGAGATGATTACCATACTGAGAAGTGGTACCACTCAACGAGCTATCAACTTTTGATCTCGAAGGCATGCAACCGCTTATCAACCTAAGTTTGACCCAGCAACCAATCTCCGCCTCTTCCTTTCCATTTCCTTTATTTTTCCTAATTTTTCTGCTGTTTAATTTATCTTCAGAATTCTTTGACTTTACAGAATCACGAACGCAACCCATCCTCGCAGAAACTTGGGCAAAAGCTAAAAAATTTAGCACAGAAAAGAAGAACTCATGTGAAAGAAACAAACTTCAGATCATTTACATCAGAAAATGGAAGAAAAGGACAGAGGAGAGTTAGTCAAAAGGAGCTTAGAGAGAGAGGGAAAGTGTTCAATCGGGCAGGTGGGGCAAGAGAGAGAAACAGGGGGATTGGTCTCAACACTAACAATGGCATATTCCAGGCAAGAAATCAATATTAATATATCGGCGGATATTACACATACTATAAAAAAGGGCGAGAGCTGCTGCTGTTCTGTTTTATTTAGTAGGATTTGGTTGCAATGATCATATGATTCACCAACGTTAATTACCACACATTACATTATCAGTCAAGTCAATGAGCTGGATCAGAACAACACAAATTTGCTCTCTTTTTTTTTTGTTTTTCCTGATTAATGACTCAAATCACTGTTAGAGCTATTGAAATGATTGACAATAATTGTAGATTTCACCCTTTAAAAATTAATTTCCAAAAACGTACATATTTAACTTTGTGAAATTCGTTCCACTGAAGTGTAAAACATATTTCACTTGTTATATTATAAAAAACACCAAGGTCTTTATCAAGTCTGTCTAAGACTATTGGCTTGCTGGACAGAACATTTAACAGATTAGTTGGGCATATTTCGACTTTGTTGCCACATTTCTTAGACTACGTGTCCTGTACATAATGCTTACCATTGATGCCAAAAGCATGCACTTACAAGATCAACAACACAGTACTAGCATTTCTACTCCAATAAAACCACTACTTGCGATTGTAGCCAAGCTATTAAAGAAATGGAATCAATTTATTTTTAGAATTATAAGTATGTTCATACTATAAAATACTAAAAATTTTATAGCCGCCTATAAAAATATAAACAGAGAATAAGATAAGACTCACGGCTTGTTTTAATGAGACCAAAAAAAAAAGAAAAGATTAAAACACTCTTTTTAAACTTTAAGAAACATATGCTCGATGAACCTCCTACACCGTGTGTTTTCAGTTTCTTTCTCTCTGCTCTAAAAATGGAGTTGAAAATGTGAAAGTCGGCTTGAATACCAGGGAAGCCATGTTTTTTAAATGTTAATGTAATAAAATCGCAATTATGCAACAAAACCGACTTGATTTTCGTAGTATTGATAATGATAATACACTACAACAGATCAATATATTCACTACGTTTTAATTGGCGACGATTTATAAATCATCTCTAAAAGAACACATTTAGCAACGACTTAAGTCTTCGTCGCTATAAGTAAAGGATTTTACGACGTTTCCATGAAATGTCGAAAAAATGAACATATTTTACGACGATTAAGTGATATTGTTGCAATAACATGAAGTTTTAATGACGTATAACCAATATCGTCGCCAAAACGAAAGATTTTTATCAGCGAAATCAATGTAATTGGCGTCGATTAAGGAAAAGCATCGCAAATGGTCGAAGCAAATAGCAACATAAATATATAGAAGTTTAGCAATTCTTACAAATATAGAACAACAACAATAACAACGATAATATTACGCAGCCTTACCCCTAACTAATACAGAGGTTGCTTGAAAAATTATTACAGATAAAACAATAAATTAAGTTTAAAGCTAAGTCCAGCCGATTGCATCGATAAATGATAATGATATAATTATATTTTTGATTCCAAGTGACACGAGAGTCGGTAAAGGTACATGAGTTCCCTATATCTAGTTCCCCAAGAAGGGTCCTTGCACGTTCGAAGGCACCAATTAAAATAGTGAAAGATCTTCCCTCAACTGTAGGGTTGTTGACACCCTCTTCCAACAGCTTCTTCGCTATAACTAAACTTCTAAAGGATACAGTGAATGAGTCCCCAAATTTAGAATAGAAGACAGCTTGTTCAGATGAATTGCCAGCCTGAGGCGTTTCACCTTAAACACAATCAGTCTAGAACTTAGATTGCTAGCTTTGTAAAACCATATAACGAACACAAATTGGAACATATGTATAGCTGAATGACCAGACCAAGTCATTGGAATCGATGAATTTTCCAAAACAACTGATTTCCCTAATCCTTTACAGACCATTGTGACATTGCCCCCGCCTCCATGTCCATCTATGTTCTCTTGAAAATTCAAGGAAGCTTAACACAAGATATAGTATATACAATCAAATGTTCATATATATAATAGGTCCATAACAGGAAATGAGATCTAGATAATAAGGAAAGTGAGGTAGTTTGGATGATACTAAAAACTTTAAAGAAGAAGATCGACCATGAAAGACAAATAGATATTAGTGTATGAAGAGGGGATTTGTTATGTATTGTTTTTTACTTCATTAGGGACAATTTTGCCACATTCCTCCCAACGAAATGAATTTTCACCATCAGAAACTAGTCACCACATTGACATTCCTCAATGAATGGGTTCAAGTGTTATATTCTGCAAAAGTGAATTTATAATAAAATTCAGTATGTTCAATGAAATTTTCGATGATAAGTGAAAGTACTATAGTTTAATAGTTATACGTCTTCAATCTGCATAATGAGATGAAAGTTATCCTAATTAAAATAAAAGTAATCTATTTACCATTTATATCATATCTAAATTTTAGAATTTAAAGTAGATTATACATGACCTTGTTGTTGACGTAAAGAAATATAGTATTATCTATATAAGGTTATGTTATTATTATTACGAAAAAAATTAAGTACTCTTTTAGACTTTTCATCAAATCGTTAGCAGGCTTTCCTGAAAGAACTGTTGAAGGTCGTAAAAAAAGTCTACCCATTTACAACTAACAAAGGAAAACAATCCTAAGGGGTTTGATCATAAGGCAACTATAGGTTCTCTTTCAGAGGATAATAAGGAGGAGGATCATATTATTGGAGAATTTTTGGCAGCCACTAAAAGGAAATCCAACAGGAGCAAAAGGAAAGGCTCCAAAAACAAATCATTTGAATTATGAAAATCATCGCATGGAATGTGAGGGGGATCAATTGACCTAAAAAGCTCTCAGCTCTAAGGGACTTTGTCTATAACACAAAGCCATGGATTTTTGCTCTTTTCGAAACTAAAATCAAATATGAAAATCTTAATCTATTGAATAAACTAGGATTAAGATGGAAATTTATATCTAACCATCAAGCCCATGGGTATGGGAGAATCATTATCGGATATGATCCTACTTTGGTAGATGTTCAAGTTTTTGTTACAGAGATGCAAGCCATTCACCTGAAATATAAATTCCTTTAAGTAAATGTTGACATCTTTTCCTCTTTTATCTATGGTGCTAATCATGTCGTCTAGAGGAAATTTTTATAGGAAAGCTTAAAACAGTTACAGAAGATGGACAATGGACCATAGCTTTTATGTGAAGATTTCTATTATACATTATATAGAACAGAAGCTGAAGGAAATTACAGTATGAGAAACTTTTCATCTGACTTCAATGACTGTGTGGGTAAGCTAGAAATCTTTGACTTAAAGTCTCAGGGACATTTCTATACCTGGAGTAATAAGCAAATAGGAAGATGGGCTTTGAAGAAAAAACTGGATTGGACATTGGTGAACAAAGCTTGGGTTAATTAGTTTCCTAATAGTGTAACTTCTTTCCTAGACCCCTTATTCTCAGACCATATGCCTATACAAATTGAGAATCTTCTTCATAACTAGGGCAGAAGAGGGGCATTCAGGTTTAACAATATATTAATCGATGATGAGGGGTTCTCCGCGGCTCTACAAAAGGGTTGGAGGCTACGGTTGTCGGTACACAACAATTTGTTTGTATTTAGAAGCTTAAAGCTACCAAAAGGGAGATAAGAATCTTAATGAGTAAAAGATCTTCCCCCACTCAGCAATTAATTGCCAAAGCTAGGGAGGAACTAGAAATTGTCCAATATAACCTTGACTTGGATCCTGCCAATCCTAGTCTATTGAGTACCGAGAAGACTCTTTTGATATCTTATCTTTCTAAAGCTAGGGATCATGATATTCTAGTGGAACAAAGGGCCAAAATCAATTGGCTAAAAGATGGTGAATGGTGCTTAAAATTCTTTTTCAACTTTATATTAGCCAGGAGAAATGCAAACAGAATCTGCTCACTAAAGTTACAAGATGGGGAGGAAATTTCTAAACAAGAAGACCTTCTAAAGGAAGGGGAGAGATTCTTCAAAAGCTTCAACAACTCTTCACGGAACCAAGCTACTGCAATCACTCTTGAATCCTTTATTCATAAAAAGATCTCTCAGGAATAAGTTACAGCTCTCATTAAACCAGTGGAAGAGAAAGAAATAAAAGAGATATTGTTTCAGATCTACCCTAATAAATCTCCCGTTCTTTATGATTTCAATGGTTAATTTTTTCAAAAGACATGGCAGGATATTGGACCTATGGTTAAAAGAGTAATACTGGATTTTTTCTCTAGGGGATTACTACTAAAGGAGATCAACAAAACTCACATATGCTTAATTCCTAAATCCCCTTGTTCCTCCACATTGGATGACTTTAGGCTTATTACATGCACTAACTTCCTATACAAGATTATCTTCAAAATCTTAGCAAATAGGTTGAAGCTAGTCCTGGATTCTTTGATCTCTGACAATCAAAGTGCTTTCTTACATGGTAAAAGAATTGAAGATAATATTTCCATTGTTTAAGAGTTGATGAAAGGGTATCAAAGGAAGAATAGCCCACTGAATTGAATCATAAAACTAGACTTTAAGAGAACTTTTGATCATGTTGAATGGGACTTCATCCTTCTGACTTTATGACTCTTAGGTTTCCCTAAGGAGTTTGTTAGTTGGGTCGAGGCTTGTATCACCACTCCTACTTATTCCATTCTAGTTAATGGTACCCAATTGACATTTTCAAGAGTGCAAGAGGTTTGTGTTGGACCCGCACAGATCACCTGCTCTGGGTCCAGACACACACAGTGCCGAGTACCCGCACAGATCACCTGCTCTGGGTACTCCCATTACTCGGTGGCGGG
>JANIPN010000008.1:14902116-14913007 GCA_027478595.1 Erythroxylum anguifugum | reverse complement strand
CAGACGCAACGAGCAGCGCTCGCTGCAATACTACCCTAACAACTGACAGCCAAGATCCTTTCTTGGACTTATGAATGCTGACACATGGTTGTAGTGTTGTTTGAGAAGGTTCAGTTTCATAGAAATGGTCCCCTAAGACTTGAGTAGTTGCGACATCAAACAAGTAGATGTGAAGGAAATTCAGCAGCCTAAATTTAGATTTGTCTCATGACCCAACATATGAATTGCATGGCTGGAGTACTGATGAATCTGTTAATACAATTATGATTTTGAGGCATTTAATTTGTAGACTGAGTGAAGCACCTGCTTTAGTTGCCTCATAATTCATTTGGTTTATCTAATTATCTTTCATTTCGTCATTTCAGACCTCGTTTTTGTGGTTAATACCCTCCATTTCTATTTTTTAAGTTCCGAGGTGGGCCAATATCAATTGCCGAGTATATGGAAGAAGTTTTGACAAATCCTAAAGCTGGTTTCTACATTAACCGAGATGTATTTGGTGCAGAAGGTGATTTCATTACCTCTCCTGAAGTGAGTCAGATGTTTGGGGAGGTAATTGCATCCTATCCTAGATTGGCTTTCTTTTGAGTTCATTAAGATGTATGTGCAACCACAATACCAATAATTATTGTTAGATTTATTTCCCTGTTGCTTTTTTTCGAATCAAGGAAGTAAAACTTCTTCTTAGTTTTTTGACATTTCAGATGATTGGCGTGTGGACCATGTGTCTTTGGGAGCAGATGGGACAACCAGAAAACGTAAACCTGGTTGAGCTTGGTCCAGGACGAGGAACACTTATGGCTGATCTTCTGCGAGTTCGCTACTGCAACTCTTACAACTCTTATTTTGTTTGGAAGACAATATTCTTTCGAGTGATCCTTTAAAAGAAACTTCTTTTATTTGTAGGGCTCATCAAAATTTAATAGCTTTACAAAATCATTATGCATACATATGGTAGAGTGCAGTCCTGCACTCCAGAAGATGCAACATCGTAACTTAAAATGTAATGATGAAGAAAAGAGGATTGTCAGTGCATTGGCAGGGGTACCTGTTTCATGGCATGCCACTTTGGAGCAGGTTCCTTCAGGAGGTAAGTGGTAAAGAGATGTCAGTTTGTTGAAGTCCGATAAATTGTGAAATCTTCTTCCATTTAATTTCATTTCAAAGATCATAGGCATAGAAAAGTAACTGTTAACCTTCTTCACTCATTTTCTATATTGTTGCCGCATTCCAGTGCCAACAATCATTATTGCCCATGAGTTTTATGATGCTCTACCAGTTCATCAGTTTCAGGTTTGTTTAACTAATAAGATCTGTATTTAATTTCATTAAGACTGTGTAATTCTGATGTATCCTATATATAGATAGGAGAAAGAACTTTTATTTAAAGTTCTGTTCAATATTTTATCCAATAGTATTATTGAAAATAAAAAGAAAATCCAAAAGGAAAATGTATTCCTTGATTTAAATTGCTTAATGCATTTTAAACTTTGTGAAGCTTTACTTGTCTCCTTCAAGATCTGTTTATCAGCCAACTAGCCTTTGATTTCCCCGATCATACAACTTCTTGGGTTTTTTTTTTATTAGTGTGCACAAAATTTTCCTTTCACCAGAGACATTTGCAATCACATCTGGTTAGTGCATGCTATAATTTCTGTTGTTATATCTGTTGATCACCTCCAAACAATTCTGATGCAAGGACTTGTGTTGACAGCAATGTAGGGTTATACTTTTGAGAATTTTAAGGGTGCATTTCATGTGTTTTCAGCATTCCTAGAAGATAATTACATCATCTCTGAGGTTTCCCCTAATGTTTGTTACTGTGAGGACACCCAAATGGATAAAAGTGCTTGCCTTGGTCACTTAGGCTTCGTTTTAAAAACAAAAGTCTAAGGAGCTAGAAGTGCTTGCCTTGATCACTTGGGCTTCTTTTTAAAAACAGAAGTATAAGGAGCTTTATTAAGAGATAGAATACTGTTGGTTGTATCATGTCTGTGGCAAAAATCAATATTAAACTGTTCTAGTTGACAAATTCTGCAGCAGGCTTCCCGTGGCTGGTGTGAGAAAATGGTTGATATCAGCGATAATTCTACGTAAGACTACATCAATATGGAGTAGTTAGCTTTGTATTTAGAACTTGTGGAATGATTTTATTTTGACACTTCATTATGTTGGTTAGGTTTCAATTTGTTCTATCTCCACAGCCAACACCTGCAACTCTCTATTTGGCAAAGCGCTGCAAGTGGGCTGCTACTGAAGAAATAGAAAAACTTCATCAAATTGAGGTTTGTCCTAGAGCAATGGATTTAACTCATTCAATTGCAGAGAGAATAAGTTCTGATGGAGGTGGAGCTCTTATAATTGACTATGGCCTCAATGGGCTAGTTTCAGACAGCTTGCAGGTATGTTTTCTTGATATTGCTATTTTATACAAATGTTCCTTTTCTTTCTTTTTTTTCTTTCATAAAACATGATTTGTTCTTGTTGTTTGTAAAAATCAATAAACCATCCCGGAATGCTGCAATACCTTGGCATGTATGGTTTATACCTGTGCTGTTTTTGTTCCCTCCTTCAATCTAATGCTTAGGCATAATTAAAGTATTGCCCTTCCAAAGGTCTCTATCGCTACTCATATATTTTGTACTTGTGTCGAGCGGATTTCTAAATTAACTGTCTTTTGGCCTACATGAGTTTTCTGCAGGCAATTAGGAAGCACAAGTTTGTTAACATGCTAGATAATCCTGGGTCTGCTGATCTCAGTGCATATGTGGATTTTGCTTCCATAAGGCATTCTGCAGAGGAAGCTTCAGGTTCATCCTCATTACATTAGAAACTGGGCAAGCTTACCGCAGGAGATAGATATGGTGATTAAAACTAATCCAATTTCTGTACTGTTTTCAGAAAGCGTCTCTGTCCACGGCCCAATTATGCAGTCCCAGTTTCTTGGTTCACTTGGCATAAATTTCCGAGTGGAAGCATTGCTGCAGAACTGCACAGATGAGCAAGCTGAGTCCTTGAGGACAGGGTACTGGCGTCTGGTGGGTGATGGTGAAGCACCGTTTTGGGAGGGACCTGATGAGCAGGTGCCCATGGGCATGGGCACCCGGTACTTAGTTATGACTATTGTGAACAAGAAGCATGGTGTTCCAGTACCATTTCAATAAATTAGTCCACTATATCCTGTGACAATCCATGTTGAAGGTTAGGTATATGGTCGCTTAATTGCTACTATTAAAAGAATCTGCAGTTTGCTATTTTCAGGGCGACTTTAATCTCTCTGGCATACCATCTCATATTGTATTGGCAAACATTGTTCCTTATCTGTTGTTGACGAGTCTTGTTCAATACCTTTCGTTATCAGTTATTTCATCTTTTTCTTCCTACCCAATTTTTCTAATGGTTTAAAGCATAACATGTGACCACATACATTGTCTTGCGGGATTGTCCCCATCGTCCACATATTTTGGTCAAGATTCCAAACATTAGCATCTTTACTAGAGATCGCTTAAAAGTTAGAACATAGAACCTATCTTGAATAAAAAAGGATTTCTTTATTATTTATTATTTTAAAATTTGAGCAAACAAGAATATCAAATCATCCTCGATATCTCGTTTCTTTGGATATATGGAAAACTAACTTACTGATATTTAGAACATCACTACAGAGATGGCCCTGAACCTCCATTATTAATAAAAAAATACCCTTATTTAAGAGTTATACATTAATTATAGTATTCTCAGAAAATTTTATATTCGGTAAAATCTTTTCTCTAAATTTATTTTTTACTTCAATTTTCATATCCCTTTTCCGTTTGTTTCTTATAGTTGTCTACTTATTTTCTTCCTCGCAACGTTTATAAATACCAGTTCAAGTTTTAGAATTCAAAATTATTAATTAAACCGTACCTATAATAAATTAACATTAAAGGCATAGAAATAATCTATATGAAAATTAATAAACTTTTTCCTCCAATAATATTAATTTATAAAAGTTTACCTCCTGAGATCGTTATCTAGTTTTTCTATTGTTGCGAACCATTTATGTATAACTTTTACTAATAAACTTTTGATAATGACTCTAAATGGATAAATTTGTTTGGGCTTTTAATTAATTAATAATAAGATTCCAGTTAAAGAAACATAATTTCCCAAATACAATTTGCAAATTTTAATTAGTCAGGAATCTGTGTAATTCGCAATCTTAACAAGGTGTTTGGAATGGTATGAATTGAATTCAATTACAACACTGAATTCAATTAAGTGTTTGGAAACAAAAAAAGGGGGGATGGAATCAACATCATCATTCTTTATAAATTGAATTCACCTGAAAAAGTATCGGAATTGAATTACAAATTGAAACTTCAATTCTTCTTTTGAATATTGAAAATATCATTTCAATAATACACATCTAACTCTAACATATATCTCTTCACCTCAAGCAACCCTTCCCACTTCAAACAGCCCCTCCCACCAAGAAACAGAACAACAACACCTTTTCCACGAATCAGCGCCTTCTACCATATTCAAGTCTTCCATTTTCCTTGTTCATGGTTGTCTTTTTTTTTTTCGTTTTTTGTCTATGATTATTGTTCTCTTTTAGATCTATCGTTCGATTTAGCTTCTACTTCCATTTTCTCATCCTGTCTACATTCTTTTGCAATTCTTGAATTTTTTTTTGTATATATCTAGATTATTTTTTAGTCAAGAGTAAAAATGTCATATGAAATAATTGAAATCATTTTGATTGTATTCCAAACAGTGTAATTGAATTAAATTATAATATTACTGGGTTTGTTCCAAGCAGTATAAATTGAATTCAGTTCATTCTCATTAATATAATTGAATTCAATTCGTTAATAAATTCAATTCAAAAGTTTCCAAACTAAGTCGATTTCCCTACCCCTTACTTAACAATTTCTACAACTTGAAGAGATTTTAAAGCAATTGCCAATATAATTTAATTTATTCCTCCCACCACGTACTGATCATATTTAGATTTGTCCACCAGGCTCAAGAATCAAAGTCAACGACGAATTCTACGAGAAAATCCAAACTCTTGATTGGCCTTAATTATTGCTTTAATCTCCTTCAAAATTTTAATATCTATGCTTACGACGACTATTGATAATCTGATTACGACAGTATTAGTTTGAGCCTGTGGTGCCGAATAACAAATTGATTGGCCTTAACTGTAGCTTTAATTTCATCAAGTAATAGCAAGAATAAGAGCATGGGACCACGATAACTAAACCTCGCGACCAAATATGATGACTCGCGAACCTCCCATCCCCGTTTGTCCTCGCCCTACCAAATGCACTAAACCTCTTGATCCTCCACCTGATCATGCTTCCCAGCGCTTCGTCCAGCCCACTAACCCTCATGACAATGGCAGCCCTGCCCAGAAACAATTGTCCTGGAAGGATAAAGTACTCAACCGGGAACACCTCAAGGTTGCGGTCTATGAGTGTAAGGAGAAAACCCATGTGAACCTTATCGACGTCGGAATAGTCACCAAGGAATAAAGGGATGGCTCCCCGCATCTTCCCATCTTTCATGTGGATCCCGCATACCTGGCTTCCCTTGAAGCCCCCTGGAGGCAATCTGTTGTTATCAAACTGTTGGGTCGCTCCATCTCTTACCGTCTCCTATATGCCAAAATTGAACAAATGTGGAAGCCTGACGGTAGCTTTGATGTCTTGGACTTAGGACATGATTATTTTCTAGTTAAATTTGACAACAGCACTAACTTCAATTTTGCCATGGACAAGGGTCCCTGGATGATTTTTTATCATTACCTGACGGTCCGCCCGTGGTATTTGGGCTTCTCGGCCATGACCGCGGTGGTCGCTTCCACCCTTGTCTGGGCTTGGTTGCCTAACGTTTCCGTCCAGTATTATGATGAAAATATTTTATTAGCTATTGCTACTAGTCTCAGATGCCCAATTAAGGTGGATAAGCATCCCACCTTAGCCAATCGAGGCCGGTTTGCGCAAGTTTGTGTGGAGGTCGATCTGGACAAACCTCTGGTCGACCAAATAGTCATCGACGGTATCACACACTTTGTGGAATACGAAGGCTTACACACTATATGCTTCACTTGTGGTAAGTTTGGTCATCTCGCCGAGAGCTGCCCTCACCTCCTCGAAGTGCCCCACTCCCCGACGACGGACGCATCAGTGGCCCCAGCCAGCGGGGCGACATCGATGGCCGAGGATGCACGCCCTCCTGATGATGCGAC
Source organism: Erythroxylum anguifugum (assembly GCA_027478595.1). NCBI lineage: Eukaryota > Viridiplantae > Streptophyta > Magnoliopsida > Malpighiales > Erythroxylaceae > Erythroxylum > Erythroxylum anguifugum. The sequence continues at coordinate 14,906,769 of JANIPN010000008.1, read as the reverse complement.
ATCTGACAAGACTGGACAGGGAGTTTCTCTAGGGGTCGGCTCATGGATGATCGTTGAGAAACGACCCAAGAGATCCCCACGTACGAGCCCCCTGCTGCCCCCTCACCTAGTCAGCACATCAGTTGACTAACCGTTACGCTATGCTTAGTGATGGTCCAGTGAGGGGAGGGCAAGCTACCTAGCAAGGTCGCTTCGGGAAGGGCCAACGAGAGCTCCAATGTGTTTACCTTTAAAGTGAGAAGCAACAGTGGCGTTAAAAAACAGGGTAGACCTCCTCGCCACCCCAACAGGCCTTCTAGGCCCCCTAGTTCGTTGGGCCCGGGCTTACCCTGTGCCCCACAGTTGGCCCCCGTGCCTTTTTTAATGGGCTAGCCCTAAGACATTGGGCCGGGAGACTCCGCTTGCTGAGCCCCCCAAGCTGACTGTGCTACCCCCTGCCCCCCGACTTGCCTTCCGGTTGATCCGGCTCTGGTCAGCCAGGTCGCCTCACAGTTTCGCCAAGCTTTTCAAGCATCTACGCCACCCCTTCATTCCACTGCTTTACTCTATGATGGCTCGGCCAGGCAAGCCGTCCTGATTCTCCAGGGCCATGAACCACCAGACCCGAGACGGGATGTGCTACACGACCCTTCATCGGCGGGCCCTGACCCCGTGGTTATTGAGGACAATCCTCCTTCTTCGGCTCTTCCTCCCACAGAAGGGGTGGATGTGGACATGGTTCCTAGCAACCTTGCATGTTAATTTGGCTCTCCCTCTTCTTACAAATTCTTTTTATGATTAAAAGCCTTAACATCTTATCGTGGAATTGCCGAGGGGCCACTCAAGCTGGATTCTTAGCGTGCATGACAGACCTCCGTTCCCGTCACAAGGTGGATGTTCTGATCCTCATGGAACCCCACATCTCTGGTCCCGGGCTAATAAGATATCTCGCTCCCTCGGGTTTGATCATATTGTTCGCGTGGAGGCTACTAGCATTTCGGGGGGTATCTGGTGTCTGTGGAATGCTTCTGTCCTCACGGTGGAGGTTTTAGTTTCCCATACTCAATTCCTTCATTGTCTGATCCGCAATGCACATCATCAGGTCTAGTTTCTGACAGCGGTTTATGCCAGCCCCCACCCTTCCGACCATGAATGCTTTTGGCGTGAGATGGCGCACCTGAGTACCATCATTGACCTCCCTTGGGTGCTAATTGGGGACTTTAATGATTACGCTTGCTCTTCGGAGAAACGAGGGGGTCATTTTTCTATAAGGCGGGCTAGCCGTTTTCAGCAGAACCTGGATGCTTATTCTCTTTTAGATATCAGGTTTCAAGGTTCCCCTTTTACTTATCATTAGACGCGTCATGGTTTTGTCTCCATCTTTGTACGCCTTGACCGGGCCCTATGTAATAGCACCTGGAGGATTTTGTTCCTCGAAGCTTCGGTTCACCACCTCCCTCGCACGCACTTTGATCACAATCCCATTGTGCTCAAACTTTTTGGCTTCATCCCGCCAGTGCCGTCTCGTGCGTTCCATTTTCAAGATGTTTGGATGTTGCATCAGGGATTCCTTCCTGTGGTAGAAGCAGCATGGGCCCGACCTCATCCCTCCCTTTCTATTGCTCTTGCCAACGTGAAGGATGCAGCTCTTGTTTTCAACAAGGTTACGTTTGGCAATATATTCCAACGTAAATGTCGTACTTTAGCCCGGCTCGCCGACGTCCAACGGGTGTTAACTACCAACCCGTCTGCTTCCCTCATTCGTTTGGAACAGGAGCCAATCTCTGAATTCAATACCATTCTACGGCAGGAGGAGGTCCTTTGGTTCCAGAAAGCCTGCGTTTAGTGGCTTCAGTTTGGGGATAGTAACACGAAGTTCTTCCATGCAATGATTATTACTCGCCGCACACGCAACCGGATAGACCGCCTGTGCACCACGGATGGAACCTGGATCTCCAACCCCGTCGATCTCTAGTATGAGGTTTTGCGTTTTTTTTCATGAGTTATTCTGCGATGTGAAGGATATTTCCATGCCTTTTCCCTCGATCCCAGACCAGGCTACCATATTCGAGGACGACATCCGGTCCCTGCTGGCCCCTGTCTCTAAGGAGGAGGTCTATGAGGCTCTCCAGTCCATGGGCTCTTACAAAACTCCTGGTCCTGAAGGCTTTCAGCCGGTTTTCTACAAAAAAATTTGGCCCTTGGTCGGGGAGCGCGTGCACACCATGGTGCAGGACGCTTTCTCCTCAGGTAGTTGCCCCCTAACATCAACGACACGCTGGTCGTTCTTATCCCCAAAGAGGGTCAGCCCGCTTGTATGTCTAATTTTCTACCTATCAGTCTCTGTAACGTCAGTTATAAGATTCTCTCCAAGGTGCTCGTTCGCCGCCTTCGACCCATTCTGGGTACCTTCATCCTTCCCATGCAGGGCGCCTTCCTTCTGAGACGTTCCGCCTCGGATCACATCATCTTGTCCAAAGAAGTATTACACACCATCCGGCGATCCAAGAAACGGGAGGGTTACTTGGCCATGAAAATTGATTTCCATAAAGCCTATGATCGGCTTGACTAGCGGTTCCTCTGGCAGACCCTCCTGGATTTTGGATCCCCGTCGCTTATTATCTCTCTCATTATGTCTTGCGTGTCTACGACACGCCTCTCAGTCTTATAGAATGGGTCTTGTCTATCAGCTTTCTCACCTCACCGTGGCCTCCGTTAAGGAGACCCCTTATCTCCCTTATTGTTTGTGCTCTGCATGGAGAAGCTCTCTCGGCTCATCTCCACTCGTGTTCAAGATCGGCAGTGGCAGGCCATCCGAACTTCAGGTAATGGCCCCCTTCTTTCCCATTTATTCTTTGCTAATGACGTTCTCTTATTTTCTCAACCTTCCCTCCAAGACTACCGGGTGGTGCTGGAGACTATTCGCCAGTTCTGCTCTTGCTCGGGTTTGCGTATCAATGAGCAAAAGTCCAAATCCTTCATCTCCCTACATGTCTGCCGATGGCATAAGGTCCGTCTACACCACCAGTTCGGGATCACCTTTACGCCTGACTTGGGCCTTTATCTTGGGGTCCCTACCAATGGTACTAACAAGAAAGGCGACTTCACGAGGGTGATTGATCGAATCCATAGCCGACTACAAGGGTGGAAAGCCAAACTGCTGAATAAGGTTGGGCGGGTGACTTTGGCTCAGTCCACCTTAACTACAATCCCCCTCTTTCGATGCAAATGAGCTGGTTCCCTGTGGGGGTATGTGATGCCATTGATAAATGTTGTCGCGCTTTCTTATGGAAAAACTCCGATGGGAAGGGTATCCATCTTCTGCATTGGGAGGCTGTTTGTCGCCCTAAGCGTATAGGCGGCCTTGGCCTCCGTATGGCTCGCGACAATAACATCGCCATGTTGGGCAAACTTATCTGGGACATATCTCAGTGTAGCCCAAAACTTTGGGTTGATGTGTTGAGTCGTAAATATCTCTGACATAATACCCTTCTTACTTGTCAGGCCCCTCCTTCGACCTCTCTGGGATGGAAAGCCATCTGCAAATCCATTCCTTACCTGCGTGACGGCTTCCGGTGGATAGTGGGTTCGGAGGCTAACATTTCGTTGTGGGATGATGTTAATGTATTTAATTGCACATATTTTGGACATAATTATTGTTAAGGTGTTGAAATTATTATCCGAAATTAATGGAATTGTTTTATAATTGTTTACAAATGGTTTTCAACACTCTAAGGATGAAAAAGGATCAAAAAGAGGCAAAAGAAATAAAAAAAATTCGAAAATCCCCAATCTGAACAAAATTCAAAGATTAGGCGTGGGCACACCTAAGGACATAATCCCAAATCTGCAGATTTTCCAGATTTTGTTTCCAATTAGAACACAATTGCCCAAGATCTTCTGGAGTCCTTTTCAAGAAGTTTCCTACCTAAACTAGAAGATTATCTAATTGGGACGAAATCTAATCAAGATTATGAAGAAATTGAATCCAAGGAGGAAGCTAATGTGATTGCCGTATATGGGTTAGGGTTAAACAAGCAGGAGGGGAATTTTCTGTTTAAAAGGAGCTGCCACAGATTGATTTCAGTGGGGTTTTTCATTCTTCAAAAGATCATCGTATTCTTTCTTTAGGGAGGCTGCCGTAGGTTTCAGGATTAGGTTTAGAATAGGTTTTTAGTTTTCCTTTTTGAGGCTGCCGCACTCTTCGTTTTTGTCAAGAAATTCCAGTAGTCTTTTCATAGGTTTTCTGATTGGTGGCTCACGCACCTTCCTCCTTTGGCTGATTTTTTTGTTTTACAAATTCTGCACCTTCCAAGAAGTGTTGTCGTAGGTTTAGGGATTTTTGGGCTATTGCAATTTTCTGGTTTCTTGCCTTTTAATTTCCGCACAATTCCCTTGTTATTTTCAATTATTTTCATTAAAGTCAATTTATGGAGACAATTCCTTTTGTTAGTTTCTTTGATTTTAATTCAAGTATGAGTAGCTAAATTTTCTATTCTTGGTTGAGGGATCCATGTTACATGTTATTTTGGTGAGATTAGTTGGATGCTTTTCATGTTGTTAATGAACATTGGATATCTTCCGATATGTCTTTCTAATTGGATTTGTTGGTTTCTAGGAGCGCTACTAGAGATTAATTGATTCAACCGCTAGGTTAACGAAATATGACGTTCA
>JANIPN010000008.1:14890685-14902016 GCA_027478595.1 Erythroxylum anguifugum | reverse complement strand
GATTCCTCGTGGGAACGATATCCGCTTACCGCTACTACATTAATTTGTTTTAACGGAAGTGATTTCTTTTATATTTGCTTACAGGCGACAGCATCACCGGATGATCGTTGGGTCGGCGAATCACCTCTAAGAAACCAGGTCCCCCAGATTGCTAGTGCGGATGAACCTTTAAGGGTGCAAGATATTCTAAATGCCCGTCGCCTTTGGGACCTCTGGCAGATTCGCAAGCCCTTAGGGTGCGAGCTCTCTCACTCCATCTTGGCGGTTCCTGTCCCTCGGTCGAGAGTGTCCACGAACTCGCTAATATGGGGGGAATCGTCGAATGACCAATATTCAGTGCAGTCAGGTCATGCTTTTCTAACTCGCCTGCCGCACCCTCCTAACCCCAGCAAGCACTGGTCTTCATTATGGAAGCTTCCTCTTCCCACCAAGTTTCGGTTCTTCCTCTGGCAGATTCGTTAGTCCCGCCTGCCCAAGAACGAGCTCCGCTATAACCGGGGAATGTTGTCGTCTCCTCACTGTCAACGGTGTGGCCAAGGTTGGGAAACCCATACACATGCCCTGCGGGACTGCATCTGGGCGCAAGCTCTGTGGCTCTCTACCCCAGGGGGGTAGCCGATTCTTTCTTTCGCCTTAATCTCGACGATTGGATCGCCTCCTATGTCCTGAGCCCTTCGCGCCCTTTTCCTCTTGTGTTACGCTTTGTCATCATGGCTTGGATAATTTGGACTGCTCGTAACCAGGAGGTTTTTCAGCATACGATCCTGTCGACTGTCTGACAAGTCCGAAGGTTCCGACAGCTCCTGGACGATTGCACCAGTTTTAGCCCGTCAACTCCTACTCCCCCTCCACCCCGTTGGGTCACGTGGTCGGCACCTCCACCTGGATTCGTAAAGCTCAATGTCGATGGGAGCTCGGTTGGCAGTCCAGGGCCAGCCGGCTTTGGCGGCCTTTTGAGTGATGAGAAGGGGGCATGGCTTGTGGGCTACTTTGGTTTCATAGGTCATGCTACTAGTATGCTTGCGGAACTTCAGGCGATCCAGCATGGTCTGGAATTGGGCTGGTAGCGCAGTTATCGTTTTTTAGTTGTGGAATCGGACTCTCGGGAAGCCATTGCCTTGGTTGAGGATTTTTGCCCGCGGTCCCACCCTTATTTGCATGTTATAGAGGATATCAAGTTTCTGGTCAGGCGACGCTAGGTTTGCTCCATCGTCCATACCTTCCGTGAGGGTAATCGGTGTGCTGACCTTTTGGCCAAATATGGAGCCTCTCACCGGCACCGTTGGACTGTTTGGGAGGATCCCCTCCCAGGCGCTCGACAGCTTCTGGCTCAAGACGCTTCCTCCGTAGCCATCCTACGGCCCTAGTTTCCTTTTGCTCTTTGTTTCCCTTTACACCAAAAAAAATATTCTATCACTGCTTAATTTTCACATGGTGTGCTCCTGATGCCTGCGTTACAGGGCACGTCACATATTGTAGTCAAAGAATCCCTAGATAGGAGTAGGTAAGACCATGTAGTGATGTAGACACTGAGCTATTTCGACATGAATCACATTAAGTGGATGGAAGTTTTCAAGATGCATTAAGTCCACTATTGCAAAGTGTGTTGATGTGGTGGCTATGGACCAGAGAGCTTGATGCCATTTGTTACCGTACATTGATTGTTATTATGAAAAAGCTTTCCTGCTGTCGGAGTCCTATCATGACTATAACCAGAAAGGTTAGCTAAACCATGTCGTTCCTTCCTAATGCTAGAGTTAGCTAATTATTTATTATTTAACAAAAATAGTTTATGATTCCGCTATAAATTATTTGACACTGCAAATTTAATAATACTACGTAGGAAGGAGAAAGCTACTGCCAAAAAGAAAAATAAGAATTTTATAAATCAGAGCCAACTAAATAAGAATTCTATACCAAAGAAAGAAAATAAAAATCACTTAAATATTGTGAGCGTCAAAATGCATAAAAGTCCAAGTAACTAGCACAATGTATACTACAAGTTCTACTTTTATTTGGCTCATATCGATGATTTCAACAAGAACTTGTGGATCACATCTATTTATGTTATGATTTGAATAGTCCTTACAATTCAGAGGTGTTTATTTGATGGCTCTTAAGAGATTCTGATTGTAATTTGGGACAAAGCAAAGTCGTCGTCATCAATTGACATTTCGACTCAGTGCTGTAGTTTTTGAAGGCTGCTTTGTTTTTCCTAAGCCGGCTTCCTTGTCATTTTCATTTCAAAATACTCTCCAATGGTGCTGAGTAAATAAAAAGATAAATGATTTATAAGGAGAGAAGTTAAGATGCTGACATGCATCAAGAGTTTTGGTGGGTTCAAATTATAGTGTGATCCACTAAACTGGTAAAGATGCTTTAATACAAGTAGAAAACTTGTGTGATGAGAAAGAAGGTTTTGGTGGGTGCGTTATAAAAGTCACTTTATCTTGTGCAAGACAACAAAACTTGTATAGATACTACGAAGCACTCTTCAGTTAAATGGAACAGTGTCGTGGGGTTCTCATTAATTAAGGGGTTTTGCAAAGGTTTCAACCTCCACTGATCATGTCTAGAACTAATAATAGAAAATCGCATGCAGATGAAAATGGTTTAAAGAAGTGGCTCTCATTTCAACGTTCGAGTGTTAGCTAACTTCATTAAAATAGTCATCATATGGATTTTCAATTAAAGGAAGCTGTACCATACTTGTGTTTAAAAGTCTGGAGACGTGGGAATCGACGACCACTTGCATACTTCATAATTCAATTAATGGAGCTTGAGAGGCAAAAACAAGTCTAATAAGTCAGTGGTAGAAATAGAAATGGATAAATGCTTCTACTCTTACGTCGTCTTCTGATGCTAGTACAATACAAAACATGGAAAAAAACAAAAGAAAGCGTTACATGTTCTTTGTACAAAATTTGAACGATTCACTTCCAAGTCTCGAACCTTTTTCGAGGGCTCTCAATCCATTCAAAATCAATCAGTATACAAAACATAGTTTATAAACATAAAGCGATAAAGAAGAATCGGATTAAATACGTCCCGTCACACATAAAGTAATAATCTTTTGAACTGGCATGTTGGTGAAATGTTTTATTTGTTCCACAGTATTCCTGCGTCTGAGTCTCTTGATGATTGGATATACTTTTGCATAATGATGGAGATACTGTTAAAACTTAGACTCCAATATGCGAGAAATGTTCAATAAACCATTTAAAACCCATAACTTCAGCCGCTATGAGTAACAGTAAGGAAGGTCTATATACAACAATACAACAACATTTGGTTATTTATTGTTCATCATTTCAATTGTAAGTTCTATAGAACTCAGTATCCCGAGATATTCAATCCCTTTAAACTATCTATAATAGATAGTAGGTATACTGATATAGACTGGTAAATTGACTTCATTTAGTATAGCTAATAAATCCAATTACTCGATACTTTACGTGTGTGGAAACAAAACTTTGGTGCCTTAGTGATAAAATATGATGTTGATCAAGATAAAGAAATAGTGGCGACACCAGCCACCAAATCTGACATCCTGTACTACTACCAGTCAATGACAGCTTGTCCATATAATATAGGAAAACCTTGTTGTCCCTGTCAGACTGTTGGGCATCAAGTTTCTGCCTCGATCAACCGAATTCTATATAAAAATATCACTGCTAGCTTGATCCATTATATTTCTAAAACTTGGAGATATAGTATCCTCTGCAGTTTTGTAGCTATATCTTCATAATACAGAAAACACCTCTTCTTGTGAAGCATATCCATGGATAACAAGAAAGAGGAAGATACTAATCCAAATGATGGAGGGGAAGTCATCAACTACAGAGGAATCAAAGCCATGCCCTTTATCATTGGTAAGTTGAATATTCATAGAAAGCACATGAAAAGAGAGAATCTGATGTTATTGGAAGCAATTTTCTTGCTTGGAAGCTTGTGAATATTTGATTCAAACACTCTGCTTGTTGTTTTATCACCCAAAATTCATGCAGGTAACGAGACGTTTGAGAAGCTTGGTACTGTTGGATCTGTCACAAACTTGGTGGTGTATTTAACAACAGTTTTCAACATGAAAAGCGTTGCTGCCACCACATTTGTTAATGTCTTCAATGGCACTGCAAGCATGGCTACTTTAGTTGGAGCCTTTCTCTCTGACACTTACTTTGGGCGTTACAACTCTTTAGCTCTTGGTTCCATAGCATCTGTTTTGGTACTCCATATGCTTGTTTTTCTCATTTCTTTCCGTTTTGCTAGTTAGCGATGAAGATCTACTCTTTATGAGCAATATTATTTTGTAGACCAATCCCTCCTCCATGGCATTTTTTTTCCAGATCAATATGGATGCTTTTAAAGCATTTAGATATGGTAGTAATTTGAGATTAGTTTTGCTAAATTTGGAATACGACGTTCTTTTTCTTTTTCTTCACTTTCAGATCTTGATAGTAAAATATTCTCACATAATACCTACGAAAGTTTTGTCTCCGGTCCCTCCTTGTGTTGGTGGAAGTTGTTTGATAACTATAGAAAAATGAGAAGTTTCAAGTTTATCTGTTAAGAATCAACTAGTCTCTTTTCTACTGTCAGTTTTGGCTTTATTAACTTTTTCCTTTTTGATTTAGGGAATGACGATATTAACACTAACAGCAGCAATTCCCAGTCTTCACCCTCCAACATGTGCAGCAAAAGAGAACACATCGTGTATAGGGCCAACAACTTGGCAATTCACCTTCCTACTAAGTGCTTTCGCTCTACTAGTCATTGCAGCAGGTGGTATAAGGCCTTGCAACCTAGCGTTTGGAGCTGATCAGTTCAATCCAAAGACTGAATCTGGCAAGGGTGGTATCACGAGTTTCTTCAATTGGTATTATTTTACTTATACCTTCGCTGTGATGGTATCGGCAACAGGCATTGTCTATGTGCAGTCTGATGTCAATTGGGGTATAGGGTTGGCCATTCCTGCATTTCTTATGTTTCTTTCCACCGCACTATTTTTTGTGGGAACAAGAATTTATGTTGTTGTCAAGCCACAAGGAAGCCCCTTAACTAGTTTGACACAAGTACTCGTTGCTGCTACAAAGAAGAGAAGACTAAAAGTTCCAGAAAATCTGACGCTCTCTCTTTTCAACTATTTTCCTGCCAAATCCATCAACTCAAAACTTCCACATACTAGTCAATTTAGGTGAGATAACCAACCTATATACTTTTGAAGTTAACAAATCACTCATAATTTATTGGTCTCAACAAATATTATGGTGGTTAGTAAAACTATAGTGCTACGACTACTACCACACAAAGATCTTGTACTTAATGATCATGATGTATTGCAGGTTTCTTGACAAGGCGGCAATTATCACGGATGAAGACAAACTTAATATGGATGGTTCAGCTACCAATCCATGGAAACTCTGTAGCATCCAACAAGTTGAAGAAGTGAAATGTGTACTAAGAACAATTCCCATATGGGTATCTGCTATAATTTTCTCTATTCCACTGGTCCAACAACAGACTTATACAGTGCTCCAAGCCCTTCAGTCTGACAGACATCTCAATTCAAGTAAGTTTCAGGTGCCAGCAGCGACATACATTATATTCACCATGTTGACACTCACAATTTGGATCCCAATTTATGATAGGATTATAGTTCCATTAGTCCAAAGGTTGACAGGTAAAGAAGGTGGATTCACGTTGCTCCAAAGAATGGGAATATCAATTGTTCTTTCAGTAATCTGCATGCTCGTTTCTGGATTAGTCGAGGAACGTAGAAGACATGTTGCTCTTACTAAGCCAACCCTAGGCATTGCACCCAAAGGCGGAACTATTTCGTCAATGTCTAGTATGTGGTTAGTGCCCCAACTTGCTATTGCAGGACTAGCTGAGGGATTTGGGTACGTAGCACAGACCGAGTTCTTCTACAAGCAATTCCCAGAAAACATGAGAAGCATTGCTCAATCATTCTTCTTTATGGCCAATGCACTAGCCAATTATCTAAGTGGCTTCTTGGTTTCCATAATCCACCAAAACACCAGAAAAACTAAAAGAGGAGACTGGTTAGCCGAAGATCTTAACAAGGGAAGATTGGATTATTTCTATTTCATGATCGGAGGGCTGGGAATTGTCAACTTTATTTATTTTCTTATATGTGCTAACTGGTACAGATACAAAAATGTCAGTGATAGCACTGTTGAAATGGTGAGGAAAACGAATGCATCAGAAAAAGATACTGTATGATAAATATACAGTCCAAAAGCTTCAATGGTGCTGCTTTAATCCTTGCTGGTATTTTCACATGCAAAGCGATTATGCAAAATAAACTGCGAAGCTTTTCACCTACGTATCACTTTTTTCTGCATCATGCAATTTGTTTTTTTTCCCTGTCTTCAAACTACTAAAATAACATAAAACATATTGGGAGGGGGATCTGGTTTGTTAGAAACATGGAATTAAAATTATAAAAATTAGACCATATATTTCTGTTACAAAACTTAAAGTTACTTTCTTAAAGTTGGGATCTTCCTAGGACACTACCTAGTAGGCAACAAAAAAAAATCATTAATATTAAAATAGAGAGAATTAAACTTGGAAATTTATTGAATTTTCATATAAAACAAGATATTTTTTTTAAAAAATTGTTATTGAAATATTGTTTTCATAGTAATGAGAGTAGATTGTGATACTTTCTACTTGAAATTAATGAATTTGTTTAAGAATCTTTTTTACTTGATAAGAATATGCTTTGAAATTGATAAAGCCACAATTGATTGCTTTTTGAAGACTATAAAATTGCTAGCTCATCATAAAAATATAATTAGATGTATTATTCCTATTATCTAAATCTCTAATACAATTACTATCTAAATCTGTATAGCTAAACAATTATGACTTTTCACCTATCTTATAAAACAAACTACAATTAGTTGTTCCTTGAATGTAGCTAAAAATTCTTTTGCAACAAGAAGATACATCTTTCTTGGATCTTTAATATACTTGCTGATAAGACATTGAATGCATAACATCAAGCCTTTAGCAATTTGAATATCGACGGTTATATCAACCAAAAATTAGTACTAAACATAAGAGTATTGTACTAGACTTTGGTGCCGGTTGGTACCAACACTTTCGGTTGGTATTGGTCGGTAATTAAAATACTGGTCAAATATCAACCATAATTTAATTTTAAAAAAATTCTAAGACTAAATTGAACAAACTTTATATTTCTCTTATATGAAATTGTAATTACTTATACATAAAAAAATATGATAAAATTGTCTATAATTTATTTAATAAACATTAAAGATACACATAAAAATTTGTTAAATAACTTTTTCTGTAATTAGTGATTGTATATTATATAACTAAATATATCGGTTTAACTTAATTTAAATATATTTAGTGAATATTTTTAAAATTTATAGATTTCATATTTATGATATATATACTTTTTAGTGTATGCATATGAAAATTATTATAATAACTTCTGAAATATATAAAGATAATTTTTGAAATTAAATTCACTTATTATAAAAGCATTTTTAAACTTTAGATTATTCTTAATTTTATATTTATATAAGAGTTAAACAATTTCTTAATCTTAATTTATGACAAATATGTGAAAATATATTAATAAAAAAAATAAATACTTGTTATATCAAAATTTTATTATTATGAAAATTTAGATATGATTGAAAAAAGTAAAAAATTATATAGCATAAGTTATTGAAAGACTATAATTTGTAATTTTAAAAATTTAGAGACTATTTTATAATTTTTAAAAATTAGTCGAAACGATCAATACCAGTACTGTACCATACTAGACTCAAATTTGATACCAATTGTAGTATGGTATTCATAAAATTGCTTGTAATTGTAGAAAACATCAAAATTTCTATTTGTAATGGATGCTGTCAACCCTTCTTCTTTTATGATCTTTAATAAGTTTTAAACTTAATCTCAGTTGACACACTAAAAAATTATAATTCTTTATTTTAAGCTTGTTTAAAATCTCTTGAGCATAATTCTTTTGTGAAATAAAAATTCTACTAGCAGAATGGACAACTTTAATACTAAGAAAATAATGCATCATTTCAAGATTAGTTATATCAAATTCCACCATCATGGATTTCTTAAAACCTTCAAACATTACATTATCACTTCCAGTATAAATAGATAATGAGCACTATATCACTATCATCAATCTTTGTAAATATTGTATATTCATATACATATTTTTTAAAATATTCCTTATAAAATAAGTATTTATACGATACTATACTAAACTCTTAGAGCTTGTTTTTAGTTTATAGTGCCTTATTCAATTTATACACTTTATTCTCTTCTCCTTTCTTAATATAACCACAAGGTTGATCAACAAATTGCTTTTCAAGTCTTTATGTAAGAAGGCTAATTTTATATTTAGTTGAAAAAATGAGCCGTGCATTTTGAGCTATCAAAGCAATCATCCTTCTGACTATATCAAGTCATACAATTGGGGATAAAACTTCTCTAAAGTCTATGCCAAAATTTTATTTATAACCTTTACCTACTGAGTGTTACTTGTACATGTCAAATTTGCCATTTTTTATTCAATTTCATCTTGTATATCCATTTGACGCTAATTTTCTTATGTCCTCTTAAAAGCTTATTAAACTTTCAAGTATTATTTCTTTAAAGTATTGCAATTTCCTCTTCTACTACGCCCTTCCACCATTTTATTTCTTTAACAACCAATACCAAAGTGGTAGGATTATAGTTGAAAATAGTGTAAAATGTGTAAGTAGATCTTTAAATTGGCCAATTCCAATTATGTAACATTTTGTTCTCATATTAAGAGTTAGAACCCAAACATAAGGTACATGTGAGAATAGTGAAAGATTAAGAAAATGCATTTTTTATGCTCATGTATATTGTTTTCATACACGCATGTGAATTTGAATTTTTGCACGCATTGAAATGACTGTACATGCATTCATTGATAATTACTGGCTATAATTGATTTATATATGTGACATGTGATTCTTATTTAGAATTGTAAATTAATTGTATTAAAAACCGATGTGGAGAATGTATGTATTGATTTACAAATTTTGGTGAATTTTGGAGGAAATTATCGAAAATATTGAGTATTACTGAATTAGGAAAAATGCCAAGTGGCAAGTAAATTGATGGAAGGATATAGAAATGGGTTAAATGGTATTGAAGAAATTTATAGATGACTTTAGAATTTGTGAGAAAATGACTTTGTAGATTTAGAGACAATTGGAATAAAAAGATGGGATTTCTGAGACTAGTTCAATAAGAACTAGTTAGTTGGGAAACTAGCTAAGGACTATAGAAATTGGACAAGTATCCAAATCTAAAGTCACTTTTTTGTTAGCTTTGAAAGATCAAGTACAATACTCTTGTCTTTATCTTCTTTATAGCTTTATTTTCTTCACATTTTTTCATTTACACAGAGTTTTTCATCAAATCTCAATCAGAGTTAAATTTTGTTATCTTCTACTTTTTTATTACTCCTAACCTCGGTTTTCTTTCTTTTGTCTCAAGAAAAACCGAAAACTTGTTAACCTCTACAAAGGTGTATGTGGGTGCACGAGAGTTAGGGTTTCTGGAGATTTTGAAGATATTAGAACTTTAAACAAGTAAGTTTGTTGTAGTATTTTATTTCTGTATAAGATGAAGCATGCATCACTTTAGCTCACTGTTAAATGGTTAGGAAATAGTGATATACATATTTGCTGAAAAGTGAATGAGAAAATTTTAGGTATGTCATTTGTGTTGTGTTTGCATATTCGATGATTAATATGTTAAAAGATAAATTTGCGATATAAAGACGAGTTAAGATGAAATGGAAGAGTTGATGGACCTGAATGAGTGTAGTAGAAAATATGTATAACTAGGTGTAGAAACATTTTGAAGAAAATAGAAATGAAAGCTTTGTTTCTCTTTACTGAGAATGTATGCATATACGTAAATATGTGAGGGTTTTCAGAGACGACCAAAAGAATGAATCTAGAGTTGGAAAAAGGTTGTAAATCTTTCTTTTAGCTTTTTAATGATATAAAGTTTAAAATTTTTGGAGTTCTGGATTGAAATTTATGAAGATTTGAAGAGAGGGGGTGTGACTAGGAAAGTCACAATCGTCCAGAAGATCGCAGACAATCACGAGTGCAAATGATCGCGAGTTCGGATGATCGCGACTTTGAAGGTTGGAGGTTGACGAACATCCTTCAGTATCTTGGCTATATCTCCTTCGTCCGACCTCCAAATGACATGAGGCTTGAACCAGTGGACTCATAACATATTGCTCTACCTCTCCACCCAAAATCATAGCAATATGAAATCAATTGAGAGAGATCAAGTGTAAAATGTGGGATAGTTTGATTGAGTGTGTTTACTAATAGTCAACCATTTTTGTCCTTATCTGTCATACCCGAAAGCCTTTTGCAAACTGAATAATCTTGCTTCTTTCGACCATAACTTCATCTCTAGACCTCCAAATGACTTGATTCTTAAACCAATAAGTTCCTAAAACATTATTCTACCTCTACATAAAAAAATGGTAGCATTTTGAGTTGATTTGGAAAAGATTGATTAAATGAAGTTGAGGGAACCTGTTGGAATAGTATGAACTGGTAAGATTTCACTGAACATGTTTGGGTATTTTGGTTATATCTTCATCTGTAGATTTACAAATGAGATGATTCTTGAATTGGAGTAAACTAGAAATATAGGTTTACAAATTTTATGAAGAGATAAAATCTTAATTCTATCTCTAAGAATTTCAATTTTCTGAATAGAAGCCAATTACAGAATACTATTTCAGTTTAAGAACAGTTCGAATTATTTGGATAATAACGTTTGGAGTACTGAACCAAATTGAATGATCTTGGTGTCATTAGAAACTTAAGACAATGGAAAACACTTTTTCATAAGAAATTGTTACCAAATTGCTTCATTTTTCTAATCATAATGTTCATGGAAAATAGACCCGAAGGTTTGGAATTTTGGGTGATGTTGTAAGAAAGAATGAGAGTTTGGATATTGTATGATTATATAATGTTAAAATAACATTAATGAAAGAAGGGTTGGTATTAAAGTACCAAAGACATGTGTATAATGGAAATGGATAGGTTCATATGATTATAGTTGTGATTAAAAGGAAATGAGTAATGGGTATTAAATAAAAGTGAATGAGATTTGAATATTGTGAGAACTAATAATGCAAAAAAAAAAAGAAATGACAAGTAATTGAATTATGAATTTTGATTCTAATAGTTTTATTGAGGTGTAAACCTAAGTACAACTTATACTTAGGTGAGT
>JANIPN010000008.1:14785291-14795910 GCA_027478595.1 Erythroxylum anguifugum | reverse complement strand
TACATGTCCTTCTAACGAACATAGACGAGCCTAGAGTGGTTTCCAGACTCGAGAAGGTCCGTTTAATGGACCTAATGTCCGTTTAACGGATATGGACTAGGCTGGGGGCCTTGCAAACCCGAGAAGGCCTATTTAACATACCAAATATCCGTCTTATGGACAGTTGTGACACCTACTCCCCTCCAAAGCTTCTCCAATGCTTCCAACATTCATTCTAACATTACTTTCACTCATAATCTCCTCAAATTCACCCCTTCTAGTGTACTATCACTTCATATCCATTTAAATGCTAAATACATCACATTAACTCTTGAATTTTAACCTAAAAGATTCATCATATACAATCTTTCCATCTCTAACTTGTTATTCTAATACTAGCAATAATTGGCAAGAATATGCACATACACATTCCACTTCCACATCCATCATACTCAACTTTTAAAATAACATAATCATACACAAAAGGAACTTCTCAAATTCCCATTTTCATTTCTAAACAAAGTAAATGTTTGAACAAGCTTTACTTACATATCAACATACATATCAAACTTAATACAAAATACAAAAGGATGCTCGTGTTTGATAAGCCTATAAAGCTATCCGAATTAGTCACTAACTTAGTACAAAAGATTCCTAGCTATCTTAGAGTTTCCGAATGCCTTGCAAAGATCACTAATCTTCTCATTCTGCGCTTGAGGAGGGAAAATGATGGGTTGAGCTACACAGCTCAGTGGCTAATATATTTATAGCCATTGGCAACAAGCCACACAATCAAACATATATGTGAATACTCATATAAGCATACACGTCATATCTTAATCTAGCATTGTAAGTTCGTCATTCACAATTTTAATTCGCAACTCATAATTCAATACATCATCACATAAGACATATTGGATATAATTTAACATCAAATCATAACAACATATCAAAATGAAAATGCACAAACAAATGGCTCGAGGGTTCTATGGAACAAAATAGAGAAACTGAAGTTTGCTTCGTGAACGAAACGAGTCCACTTTTTGGATCTCGTATACCACAAGCAGGCAGCAGGGAGAAGGCTTTATGTTGATGTGCATGTGACTACGAAACGGTTCCACTCTTACCCAAACACAATTAACTCTCATTCTTTTTCTTTATACAAAATGCCCTGACACAATTCAATGGCATAACATGATCATACTCACAATTTAACCATATCAAAATCTCATGCATCTTTCAATGCATAACATAACATTAAACACCTCACAACAATTCAAAATTTAGAAATTTAAGTATACACACACACACATAGGCACATTGCCCATTTAAACAATAACTATAAATATTTTACCCACCTTATAACTCTTAAAAATCCAAACTCAATTTAGCCCTTCCTTTTGCTCTTGGGTAAGATTTTCTTGATTTCCTAAAACAAACCAATTTCTATTAAATCCCAATTCAATAAAAACCCTAAAACTTCGAAATCACAACAAATGAAATAATTGCAAAATTGGGTTTAGCATTAACTTACCCATGGTCTATCTAGGTTAGAAAAGCCAAAACCTAGTTTAGAAACCCCTAAAAATGAAATGGGTCTCTCAATCATCTTCTTCCTCCAATCATTCCCCACACAAAAACCCATTTTTTGTACTTCCTTTTTCAAACCAAACAAGAAGAAAATAGCATGGAGCTTACCTTAACAAGATGATTCCTCTTCTTTTCTTCTTCTTTCTTTCTCTCTTCTCCCACGATTTTTCTTCTTCTTTTTCTCTCCCACGTTTTTCTCTCGTCCTTTCTTCTCTTCCATGACTTTCTCTATTTTCTTCTTCTCTTTCTTAGTTCAAAGACCATTTATTTGGTCTTTTTCCATTTTTTCCCTTCACTTACTTGGTTCTTCCAATTCTACCCCCTCTTTTGTCTTTTATGTCTCTAACTCCTTTAATCCACTTAACACTGCATTAATTCTAACTAAGTTCCAATCTTTCCATGTAATTTTCAATCTTTATTCATGCCTACTAAATTAATGACTTAATTCTAAAAATAAATAATTAAACAAACAAACATACATACATAAATAGTTAAACAAATAATAAGTAATTTAGAAAAACTTCCAGATCCAACAAATATGGCTTATAATTTACAAGTAAGATGTATTTAGTTTTCCAATACCTCATTTTCAAAATTGTAACCTAATTCTTTTAAGATGTTTACATATTCATTCTTTCCATTTTCAAATTTAATAATGGATTCAGAGGAGGGTAAGTCACTAACTGTTAAATTTTCGGCCACTAAATATGGGAATTTAAACTTGATATGCTTCTTATACTTCGTCAAGCCTTCAACAAATGATATGTCAATATTATCATAATTACAAATCTTTAAAAATTGACTCTTTAGAAGTTGTAGCACACGTACAGTCTTTTTAGTGAAGTACTCCCTCTGGTTATGAACTTTTGGGTCCAACTTTTCATGATTTGTGATCAAACTCCAAATGATGGTATTGAGGGCTTTAATGTTAGTATTCATCTCTGCACCTCCTTAATATGCTTTTGATTCAACCACTTTGTGACTTTTTTGTGTTGTTTAGTATCTTGTATTGCTCAAGGTGAGATTATCCATTTTGTCCTTAGCCTTTTCATTACAAATCAAGAAGGCACTAAGATCCTACAAAAAATTAATATATAAAAATATTAGGTCTAAATACCTTTTTGAGAAAATTTTACCATGACAATGCTTATTTTTGGTTGGTGCACATTTTTCTTACATATGGTTATGTTCAGGAAGTACTATGCCCTCACCAACTTCAATATCAAGACCACGTTACCTAAAGATATAATCACCCACTTTAATGCTATATTTGTCACTAAATATTTCATTCTTATTCATGACTTCCTTTCTCTTGTCATGTTTAAGAGCAGCTTACTATAAAGAAGAAGTAGGATGTAATTAAGGCAGTTATGGTATCGTAGAGCCTTTTCACGTGGTCTGCATTTAAATCAAGAAAAATAATAGGGCATAAAAGAGTTGCATTTTTTATATACCTATTCTCTTGCAGTGTCACCATCTTTCTATTCTTTAAAGCAATGTCCTTATTACTAGAAAAAAGACAAAAGCATGTTAAGATTCATTTATGAAAATATCTACATTGAATAATTGGTTTTCAAACATTACTAATTTTAATTTTAGTTACTATTAGTAAATAAAAACCCACATGTCTATCGATCTATAACACCAACCTCTAATAGTTCATCTTTTGAAAGAAGGAGATTATCATAATCCATCGAAGCTTGAGCATAGGAATTTAATAAGACCTCTGATTTCTTCCTTTTTATCCAAATCTATGTTTGCCTTCCCCAAGTATGCCTAAATCCCCAAGTATTTTGTCTATTAAACAAAGAAACAAAAACAATTTTTTAGCTATAGGTATCTTCAGGTAATCTCATTCACTATTTAGGCTAAACTAGCCTAAGAGTCTAATTTAGTGCATGAACTTAAAAAGCACCAACATTGATTTAATGTTCTTTAAGTGAAATGCCACCTGGGAAGAAGAAATGAGACACAAAGAGAGTGGGTTTATAACTAGCTAGGTGACAAACCTATCTCTTCTAAGAATTGAGAATAAAATTCATCTAGAGAAGTTTGATCCCACATTTTAAGCTATCATAATACATGCCACTTTGCTAAGTTTAGCAATGCAAACCCTTTTGAAGGGAAGAGGATGCCTAATTTTAATCTAGGAAAGGATGGAGAAATATGTCCTAATCTTTTTAAAATCACTAATACTAGTCTTTCCGAGGTAACTCTTAGCTTTGAGGCTTATTATCCTATAATGAAGAACTATAACACCACTTATCTCTCTTATACCTTTCCCATTAATTCACCATTTTTTTAAATCTCAGAATCCATAAAAGCCTTAGACTCATGCCCATAAAGATTATCACTAGAACCCAACATCTCCATTAAAAAAAAAGTAAAGAAAATAGCTAAAGGAAGGACTTACCAAGAAATATAGGGCTTTGCTTGTAAGTAATGAGACTTGCAGAGCTTCAGACGACTCTAACTAACTACACGAGATTGGAAAATATGTGTTCTACTGAAGATAATGAGAAAGTATCTATAATGATATTGAATAGATTAGATTTGTTTAAAGGAAAAATCTCACAATGTGAGACCTTTTCATTTTTCAAAAATGTCTTGTCGATGTTTCTATTATACAAAATCTAGCTTTCTGTTTGAAATTGTACAATGATTAATACAAAAGCTAGCACTAGACTGTTAAAAGTAAAACGTATCAACGTATCATATAATACATATATTATTTTGAGACTGTTCAATTAATATGAGTAAA
Source organism: Erythroxylum anguifugum (assembly GCA_027478595.1). Classification (NCBI taxonomy): domain Eukaryota; kingdom Viridiplantae; phylum Streptophyta; class Magnoliopsida; order Malpighiales; family Erythroxylaceae; genus Erythroxylum; species Erythroxylum anguifugum. The sequence continues at coordinate 14,791,580 of JANIPN010000008.1, read as the reverse complement.
ATCGACTAAATACTTGCAAAAGTGTAGTCATATGTGAAAAGTTCTATCAACATGGCATGTTGGTGGAATTAGTGGGCAAATGATGAATACAAATTATTTTAGAATATTTTGACAATGAAATCCCATGAATTTTAGAGTCAAAGTTTTAAGTTTGACTATTTGATTATAAACCACGCATAGAAAAAAAATTATATTCTAAAAGCTAACGTTAAGTTGCAAGACCCATAAACAAATTTAAAATTCTAAAATCCAAGTAAATACATTAAAACCTGAAAATATGAACTTTTATTTCTCCTTAGTTCCATTCAGTAACTTAAATTTTAGAAGTCAAATGTCCAAATAGACTTCCAAAACTTTTTTATAGGTCAACCTATTTTGAATCAGCAAATAAGAGAAAATGCACTTGCCATAGTGAAACTCGCATAGTATAATTCTAACAATAAGCCTTAAACTCCGTGGCAGAGATTGTGATTGCCTCCCTCTCTACCAAGTTTTGGTAAGGGTTGCAAGCTAACCACATAGACATAATTAGATAGGAAAGAATTTTATTAAAATTTTCTAAGAAATACAATCTGATCCAACATTTCTAAGTGAGTGACAAGAATCTTATATTGAAAAGTTATCTATAATTTTGTTAATACAAGAAATTACGGTCCTCTTAATTCAAAAAGGCAAAACAGATCATTACTCAAAAGTTAAAATTTTTGTAGTAGTAAACCTAACATATTTTAGGATTAAGGCATGCAGTGCAGAAAAATAATCTTTATATTTTTTGAGGTTGTTGACTTGTATGAAAAGAATAAAGGAAATTGGGCTTCTGGAATGGCTTTGAGCACAATGTATGCAGAGCCTTACATCAGCACCTTCTAACGTTGTGAGCAGCATATATACAATGTGTTGTCTATGGAGTACTCTTTGCAGGTGGATCCACAAGATGCATAATATTCGATGCTCCTGTTAAATTTCGCAAACCAAATAATGGGTGAATATTCATTGCAACATCATATCTTTAAGTTTCAAAATCGAAAAATGCAAGACAAAGTTTTGCATTAATAGCATGACAAACAAGAACGAGGCTACTGTATTAGTTTTAGGAATGACACAAAGTTAATTGATCAATTTGATAAGTATACGTCCTGCTATTCTGCTTTCGTAACAAATCTAGATTGAGAAAATTAACACGACCTCTGCATTGTAAGATTGGTTTTAGAGAAATTCTGAAAATTCATCATCCTTTAGCTTTCCAGGTAGTTCGAGAAATGATTCCAAAAGAACCAAGAAAGTAATTGGAAAGCTGAGTCTGAAGCCTGAAGCACAAGTGGCGACTTCTTGCACCTCTCAAAATGTTCTCTGTGGAATTAGCTGCTTACTCTTCATAATATGTAGTTGCATGTTATTAACAGGCACAGTTAGACCATAAGCAAAGCAGTGAGCTTCTTACTCTTCGTAATCTGTAGGATTTTTCAAGGAAAAATTCACGGCGAAAAGGCTAGATTCTTGTCCCTTATCCCACGACCTTTTGGTCCATCCAGTCACTATTTAATTCCTCATGGGCACTGAGTTTTTATTTTCACCTTATGGTTGCACAATTAAGAATCAATTAAGGAAATCTTCTTGTTTTGTATGGGGTATAAATGTTGAGGAATTTGATATTTCGACCTGTCAAACTACAAATCTGAACACAATATGCTTACCAACCAAAACTAGAAATCTCGCCTAAAACACACATCAGACAGAAAAAAGAAACAAAAATCCGTAAACAGAGTTTGACATTTGCCTAGAAGTTTATACCGAAAATAAATAAAGAATCTTTTAACTAATGAGAGATTCAGATAATAAGCATGAGACTATTTGGTCACAAGCATTGGAATTGAAAACGATCATGGCTTATCATCAGATTTTTTTTAACATCTACAAGCACATCTAATGGGTCAACTCCCTTCCAATTTACCAAAACAATGGGAAAACTAACCTCTCCCGGATGAAGGAACCACAACAACGTGCATATTTGCATTGTTTGGAGGAAGATGAAGTCTGAGTGGATAGAGCTTCCCGTTCAACGGATTAAGAAAACACACAAGGGTATCATTCATCCCTGTCTCTTCCTCCAATTTTCGCTTCAATTCCTCAACCACACTTCCCTTAAAATTGAAGGAAAGTTCTTCATTTTCTGTAATATCACCACGTTCATTAGCCACCCTGTAATAGATTATTCTGCCTTCATTTTTCACAGGAACACCCACAAATGAATCGTCGGACTGCACGCGAATAAATCCCAATCCATCAGATCTCATTTTATTTCATTAAAAATGTGAATCTCCAATTGAGGAAGTCAAGAATTCTTACGTCTATTCTAGAAAATTTAGGCGAGGATACTGTTGAGCTTGACACTGACGACCTGGGCGAATTGGGCTCAGAAGTTGAAGCCTCAAACTGACGAGTTGGTGGCCGTGGTTGTGGTGGGGGTGGAGATGGAGATGGAGATGGATCTTCGTTTCGAATCTCGATGACATCAACGTCCCAAAGAACCCAATCCTGCGTCGAAGTTCTATAAGGAATGTCATGTGTAATGCTGTTTCTCCACGGTGGTATGCCTCCATTTGCACGTAAATATTGTCCATAGCGTGTTTTGAGCCTGACCTGCACACCTTCTCTGCTGGGTTCCCATTCAACAGACGAATCCAATCGTCTGGGCAAAGTTTGTGTCACTTTCTTGCCTTGCATGCCTAAAAGGAATGGCATGTTTGAAGCTGTCAAGTATTTGCCGTAACAACTCTTCAAACGTACGACATTGGCTTTATCCACTATCTCCACCGTCCATTTCGCATTCCTGATTGTGCCATGCCGATCCTGGCTCACATTTTCTTGATCTTCGTCTGCTAACAGGTACTTGTCATGGTGGCTTCGAAGGCGGACCGATTTGGCTCTCTGGAAAAATTCCATGGCACTCTGAACAAATGCAATAGACAGTTCATCAATATGAAAGGTTTAAATCAACAAAAGAATTGAGATATCTAATTGATCAGGAGTGAAATAACAAGAGATATCTGTTTTGGAAAAGATATGACAAATACAAATCAATAATATCAAAAAGAAAAACAAAAAGGTAACTGGGAGAATGGATCAACTTTAAAACTACCTGAAGATTTAAGGTCTAATCATGTGTGTTTGATGGGAAAATCTTTGCCTTGAGGTTATAAAATTACTGAAGCAAGGATTCAGGAGATTCGAAACAACCCTTGACGGTCCTTAAGCTAAGAAATGAACGGTTATTATAGCAACGATTTTATCTAAATTCATTCACCAATAGCACCGTTACTTCCTCAGGCAGTGTACTATTGGAGAAAATATGCCCGACGGCTTTATTGGCCTCGACGTGGGTGGAATTAATATTCATCTCTAACTTCTGAAATTTTGAATCCTTGACGATGTGATCTTTTGAAGGTAAAGAGCCCATGAATGCTCATCCACATATAAACAGAAAATTTAAAAGAAAAGATGTAATTGGCATTATTTTTCTCATATCTTTACTGATTTAGAAAGTCAAGCCTACATATCAAACTGATTCAGAATTAATCACAACAAATGTCTTAATGGTCCTTAAAACAGTACACCCTGACCCTCTGCAAAGAGGAAGCGGTCTGAATTAATGATCCCTAATCATTACACCCTTTATTAGTGAATTAATATTATTAAAATGTAACGACTCCCAACTCAAAATAATTAATACCAATAGGCCCCTTTTAAATGTGGATGGTAAAATGCACTTCTTAACTTAACCTATTTTTTTTCGAAAATGACTTTTGCGGTGAATTTTTTTTTTTTTTTGAGTTTCCAAAAGCTGAACCAAATCGTCAAGACGAATGACTAATTAATCATATTCTCTCTGAGTCATAATAAGTGTCTTTTTAAATACATTATAATTATTTAAAATAAGTGTCATTCTTGACTTTGTTTGCATGTTTATAATTTTACTTCCAAAATTAACATTTAATTTTTCTCACATTTTAATTACACAGATTATAATTTCAAGACACTTTAACATGTAATTAATAAGGATATATTAGACATTTTATTAACTTTCTTAATAAATGTACATTTCTATGGAGTATTAAATAGTTTAGTTCTTCAGCTTAATGATCCTTAAACAATATTACACTCTTCAAAGAGGAAGCATTCTGAATTAATCATAAAACGGCCCAGAAAACTAAGGAAAAGGAAGAGTTTGCACCTGTTGAGTGACATTTTCTTGGGTAGATAGATCAGAGGCGAATGAGAAGCTTGAATTCCAGCTTTCTGAACCCCCAAAATCATAAGAAAACGAGGAAGAAAAGCTTGTTGCAGATGATATATACTCGGGTATTGAGTCAAATTCTAGGATGTCCAACACATCGACGTCCCAGAGCACCCAATCTTGAGTGGAAGTCCTATGAGGAACATCATGTGTAACGGAGTTCCTCCACGGCGGCGTGCCGCCGTTGGCCCTCAAGAACTTACCACCTCGTGTTCGTAACTTCACCTGGTACCCTGTTGTCAGTGGCTCCCACTCAGTTGTCTTGTTCTTCTTCGATGTTGACATGGTCTGTACCACTTTTTTTCCTGTCATGCCCAGTAAGAATGGCTCCTCAGAGGCTGTAAGGTAAGTACCGTAGCAACTCTTAAGCAGGATAAGGTGGCTGTGGCCCGGAATAAACTCGACGGTCCACCGGGCAGAACGTGAGGTACCATTTCTACTTTGCCTGACGGTTTCTTCGTTTTCATCAGCGACTAGGTATTTGTCGTGGTAGCTCCTGAGTCTCACTGCCTTAGCCTTGTTGAAGAACTCCATTGATAAGTTGTTAAGGATTTGATAAGTTTATCTTCGAAGGGCATATGCGCGTTCCTTATAAATGGTATATGTACGTGTTATTTATTAGACAAGATCAAGTAAGAGCTTACTACAGTAGGCCGTAGCCAAAGTTGACCCAAAGAAACGTTTGTTGACTTGATTATTGTGAACTTTACGAGACGAGATCAATTAATATTATACTTACTTGGAAAACGTAGAAGTTGGCGAAGAAGATCACACGTGATTGTCTGTCCAATTTTATTTTATGATACCTTATTTTACTTATGTAAATTTCAACCATTTATTAACGTAAATTTTGTATAGATTTTACATAAATAAACGCGAAACTTATATAAATAAATGGTTAAGATTTATGGGACAAAATAAGATACCATAAAATTGAACAAAAGATCTGAACTCTATAGAAAATGTTAAAAGTCAACACAGACATGAGCATAGAATTAGATTCATTTATACTTTGTGTTTTTTTCCTTAAAAACTAAATTACGAATATTTATCTCGTACTCTAATATTAAGAAAAAAAGAAAAGAACTTCTGGACTCCTTTGATAAGGAATAAAGGGGGTAATCCCTCATCACTACTGTGTTCATTAGCATTATCATTTATCAGCAACAAACATGGGAAAGTGTTTGGTAATTAAGAGGAAGGTAGTTTGATAATGGGTCGAATCCGCCGGCGAAACGACTTAGTCAACCTTGTGCGCAATCATTACTATATTAGGCCCATGGAAGTTAATATTGTGGATCACATTGTTCCAATAAAAGCATAATCGAACGATTTTGACAAAAAAATAATTGGAAAAAAGAGTTTTTGCGCTGCAGTCTTCTACTGTACAAACGTGATCGTAATATTACAGATCCACTCTCTTTCGCCATAATTGGAAGAATGGTATAAAAATTTTTATGATAATTCGAATCACAAAAACACATATTCTGTAACAGATTCCCTACTGCAAGAAGAGATTGCTTTTAAGAATAAGTTGGTTATTGATCCTAACAGAAAAAGAACTGAAAAGGGCAAATGGGTAGAAAGCTGGAAGTATAACATAACAAACAGGCTCCCGACATACTTTACCATTAAATTGTTTGGATTCTTGCTTCTTTAATTACTATTTTTCAAATTAAATTTTAATTTCATATAAAATAATAGAAGATTTAATTAAAGCCCAGTAAAAAACTCGAATTAAGTAATTATTAGACTTGTCATATAAATACTCAATTAGAATGCTTAAATATTTTATCAATATCTAATTTTTAAGAAATATTTTCATTAAGCAAGGTAAATAAGGGGCCGTTTTGTTCTACTTCTATTTTTCTGTTGTAATTTTCGGTTTCCGTTTTCAGTTTTTTTGTTTCTGTTTTTCTTTCAAATACAAACAAAAATCTGTTTGGTTGTTAATATTAATATAGTTGTATTTTTATCACTGATAATAATTACATT
>JANIPN010000008.1:14579035-14589197 GCA_027478595.1 Erythroxylum anguifugum | reverse complement strand
ATGCATATGTACCCAATTACGATGCATTTGCATTGTAGTTTCACTTAAATCCCATGTACCAAGTTTAAAACGGGCAAAAATGTGATTTACCAAATTGCCCCGAGGCTGTCCGTTAAACGGACCTTCATGTCCGTTCAACGGACACATGCTATACCAACATTCTCCAAAGATTTTCCAAGTTTCCAACCCTTATTTAATCATCAAACACACTCCAAATCTTCCCAATCATACGAATTGCAACCCATTTCCTCTAGGTTCATTTTAAACCAAACCTCTTAGCTCATATGCACTATGTTTTCCGATTCTAACCTTTAGTAGGAGGGCGGGATGTTACATGGTATGTTGGACCCCAAAATTTTTCTAAATTACTTATTATTTGTTTAATTATCTATTTATGATTTGTTTGTTTATTTATTTTTATTTTTAGAATTGAGTCATTAATTTAGTGGGCATAAATAGAGATTAGAAATTAGATGGAAAGATTAGAATTTAGTTAGAATTAATATAGGAATGTTAGAATTAAGTTAGCTTAAGGGGTTGGTAGATGAAATAAATGAAGGAGGGTAAAATTGCAAGAACCAAGTAAGTGAAGGGCAAAATGGGAAAACAAGCATAAGATGTGTCTTGAATTCATGAAGAGAAGAGAGAAGAATCATAAGAAGCCAAAGAGGGAAAAAGAAAACGTGAAATAAAGGAAGAGAAAAGGAGATAGTCTTGAGAGAAGCTATAGAAGAAGAAAAACGTGGGAAGAAGAAGAAGGAGAAAGATTTGTCAAGGTAAGTTCATCTTTTTCTTCTTCCTTTATTAGAGAAATGGGTTGAGTTGAGAATGAAGGGATTAGAGAGAGAATGGGTGTTGTGGTGGAAGAAAGAAGAGGAAGAAGGAACCCATTTGATTTCTAGGGTTTCTAAATTAGGTTTTGGCTTTTCTAACCTAGATGGACTACGGGTAAGTTAGGTTTAAGTTCAATTTTGTCACTTTTGATTATTGAAGTTTTAGGGGATTTCCATTTGAATTTGGATTGAATGAGAATTTTGGTTATGATAGGAAATCAAGAAAAACCTATCTAAGAGCAAGAGGAAGGGCACAATTGAGTTTGGATTTTCAAGCGAAATAAGGTAGGTAATGTATTTATAGTTATTGTGTAATTGGGCAAATTCTTGCTTATGTGTGTGTGTGTTTGATTGCTTGAATTTGATTTTCTTAAAATTGAATTATTATGAGTTATTGGAAATTCATGATGATTTATGACTATGTTATACCTTGAAAAGGGTTATGACATTTTGTATAAATGAAAAGACGAAAAGCGTAAGAATATGAATATGCAATGAATTGAATTGAGCATAAATATGTGCTTTTGTATGGGCAAGAGCAGAATCATTTCATTTTTCGCGTGCACATTGACAAAGGCCTTCTCCCTGCTGCCCATTTGTGGCATATAAGATCCAAAGAAAAAGGACTCATCATGTTCATGGTGTGAATTTCGGTTTCGCCATTTGGTTCCATGGAACTCTCGAGCCAATTTATTTGTACATTGCATTTGATTTGTTTAACATGATGAATAATCGAGTGTTGTACATGGATGGTTGAAGTATAAAATTTTTATGTGATAATATGCTTGACTTTAAGTTTTGAACTAGAATTGTGAATTTTGGATTGCTATATGTAAATGAGATATGGATGTATAGGTATATGCATATGTATGTTGATATGTTAGTGACTAGACTTTTGGATAGCTTTATAAGCATATCAAACAATGAGCTTCCATTTGTGTTTGTATTAAGTTATTAAAGTGTATGTTGATATGTAATTAAAGCTTGGCTCAAACTCTGCTTGGATTCATTAATGAAATATGATTGCTTTTTGTTAATGACTTTCCAAGTCTCTAGATTGCCTTTTTTCAAGTTTTTCATAAGGGTAAAATTAGTGTACTAACTTCAAGGGAAAAATTGGATTAATCTAGGTTGAATTAGATAAATTTGTCTCTTAAAAGTTGTAGCTTATCTTCTTAGCTTTCCAACAGTATAAAGTATACAATTTTTGGATATCGGAGTTGAGAGATATGATCATTATAAGTGGTGATGCTGCATAGGATGTATTTACAGGACAGCTATAGTAAATGATGAGAATTAGTTGTAATGATGAATCAAATGAGTAGAGATTAGAGAATTTAATGAAACAAAGTTGGTGGTTAAATTTATATGAAGTGATATTGCACTAGAAGGGTGAATTTGAGAAGATTATGTATGAAAGTGATGTTAGAATGGATGTAGGAACCATTAGCGACGCTTTGGAGGGGCTTAGGTTTCACCTATGTCCGTTAGACGGACAATAGGTCAGTTAATTGGACCTTCTTTGATTTGAAAATGTCCCTAGCCTCGTCCATGTCGGTTAAATGGACATTATGTCTGCTAAATGGACCTTCACAAGGCTGGAAAACACTCCAGACCTTGTGCATGTCTGTTAGGTGGAGGTGTATGTCCATTTAACATATATATAATGTACACTTTGTCTTGGGATCTCTAAATGCAATAATTCTAGTCTCTAAATAAACTAGAGACATAGAGCCTCTTACGTTTTGAACAAGTAGAATTGAAATTCAAGTTTGGGCTTTCCCAAATTTGGTTCAGAAATAGAATCAATGTATAGTTTTAATATTTGTCCTGATAGGGGCACGTCACCCTTGTGGGATATGAGTTCAGATGTCATGTAGGGCGTTGGACCCGTGACGCACAAGGGCGAGGTGTCCAACATTGATGTTAATGAAATATATTTCGTTTTGTTCATGACTTTCCAAGTTTGTACATTGCATTTTCAAGTTTTTCATAGGGGAAAATGTGTGTTTTGACTTCAGGGAAAAAACTGTATTAATCTAGGCTGAATTAAACAAAGGTGTCTTTTTAGAAGTTGTAGCTTATCTTTATAGCTTTCCAACGATATAAAGTATGAAATTTTGGGATATCGAAGTTGAGAGATATGATCATTATAAGTTAGTGATGTTGCACACGATGTATAAAAGCCTTAGTCGCGATCGCGAGGAAGCAGGGTGCGGTCCCGCACCCTGGGAGTAGCTTCAGGTGCGCACGTGTCAAGGAAAGGTGCGACCGCATCCTAGGAGTAGCCACCGGTGCGCTCGTGACAAGGAAAGGTGCGATCGCACCTCGTAACTTCACCAGCTTTCATGATCGTGCACCCGAAGGTTTTTTCAAATCTAAACATGTTTAACTCTTTTGGCCATAACTTCATCATCCGACCTCAAAATGAAGTGATTCTTGAGCCAATAAATTCCTAACACATTTGTCTATCTCTCCATAAAAATTGTTAGCCTTAGGCTTCGATGTGAAAAAGATTTATGGAAAGAAAGTGAGAGAATCGGTTGGAAGTGCATGAATTGGTTATTTTACTAAACATACTTTGATATTTTAATCATATCTTGATCTACAAAGCTCTAAATGAGATTATTATTGTTTCAAAATAAACTAGAGACATAGAGCTATAATTTTTCTGAAGAAGTCAATTTGTGATTTTGGTGACTGATTGGTGTGAGCACGCCACCCTTGTGGGATGCGTGTTCAGATGTCACTTAGGACGTTGGACACGTGTCTTGCGAGGTTGGGATGCCCAACAAGTTTTACTGAAGGATAATTTATTTGTTGTAAGTGTTGGATCTAAGGGGGTCCATTTTCATGGGAGATTTACATTATAGGCCTAATGAGGGACCATACTCGTGAGCCTTGACACCATACTTTAACCCAAAATCTTAAGGCATTAGGTTTATGGGTTCTTTCCACTTATATGTCCTTCACTAGTTCTATCTCTTTCCAATGTGGGGTTCCTACTCACACTTGATATCCCAACAATCTCCCCTTCAAGTGTGAACTTCCACATTGGGCTTGGACTCCTCCTTGAGCGAAAGCTTTTTTTCGTAGTAGCTCGAGTATATGGCGTCACCTAAGGCATTAGGTTTATGGGTCCTTTCTACTTATATGTCCTTCACTAGTTTCATCTCTTTCCAATGTGGGATTCCTACTCATAATTGATATCCCAACAATCTCTTCTTCAAATATGAACTTCCACATTGAGCTTGGACTCCCCCTTGAGTGAAAGCTTTTTTTCTTAGCAACTCAAATATATGGCGTCACCAAGAGACCTTCTACTTCATTGGTCTGGGCCCACTAGGAGTCTCCTTGCTCTTCTTTGTAGGGAGGCAATCACAGGATTTGACTACCATCTTCATACTTATCCCTTGTCCAATCATCGGCCCGAATACCACTTGATAGATATGGGGAGCCCACTTTCATAAGAGATCTACATCATAGACCTAGTGAGAGAACATACTTATGAGCCTTGACACCACACTTCAACCCAAAACTTTAAGGCATTAGGTTTATGGATCCTTTCCATTTATGTGTCCTTCACTAGTTTCATCCCTTCCTAATGTGGGATTCCTACTCACACTTGACAGTAAGGAATCAGCTTTAATTTACCATTGGCATCTAACAGCCATGTAACCTACAATGCTATATTTAAACTTGATCACGTCTTCCCATCTTAAAGCTTTATTACTGACATGCATGGAACTTAAAGAACTAACAACATATTTTAGTGCGTGTCATTTCGAAAAACATATTTTAGTGCGTGGATTTAATGAATTTGGTGATTCCGAAACCTGATGCTCAAGAAAGTTTGATACCTTTAACTTTATACCTGCAAAAATGGATTAAACGATTGAATTATTGTACGTTGATATGTTTGTAGCTGTGACATTAATGGGAATTCTTATGTCACTCAGAATTATGATACTACTTGTATAAAAAGTTCTGCCTGTCCTGCTTTTAGGCAGTTTGATTCGATTCCATTAATCATTGTATGAATCTTCTTATTCCTTGGAAAGCTTTCAAATATTTCCTGATTCATTGAGTGAGGAAGAAACTGATCCAAAGTTTGATGAGACTTCCTTTTCCAAAAGAGTATACTAGCTTTTCTAAGGAAGGATCTATCTCTATCGTATATTCCATGCCTTTGGTGTTTCGTGTGCCAAAGTAATTGCAAATACTTAAGTTTAGAGAGATTCACTAGCCAAACAAAGCTAAAAGGGAGCTTGATTGCATGTTTTCGGAGACATCCTTTTGTTTCTATCAGGCATTCGCTTCTTTTAGGTGGGGGTTGAGAACTAAGTGCCAGTTTAGTACATTCCAGTTGATACGGACATTGAAGTAGGATTGGCCACGCTCTTTTATATCCAAATCTCTGTCAGAATCATTAATACCCTTTAAAGCTTTTTTCCTTCTTGAATCTGTTGCCCTCTCATTTTGAGAAGCACTTATTGATGGCCACTTCTCTGTTAAATTTCTGAAAGTCATTTCTTTTTTACTTGAGCATTTGTAAGTTTGCACCAAAAGCGCACAACATTTGTACAGAGTAAAATAAGATGCATTATTTTGGAAATGATTATTTTAAGACCAGTCCCTTTGGTAGAACCGATAATGTACATTTCCTCATCCTATTTTAATATAGGGGCACAAGGCCCCTACGCCTATATTAACGCATAAGAGGTAGGGGGAGAGGGAGACTGTGAGGTCCCCATAAGAAAAGCAGGTGAACAACATTTCTCGGACCCATTCAAACGTATAAAGCAACAAGGGTAACCCACTTTTCTGTTTTTTTAGTTATGCTCTCTCTCACACAGGCAACACTCTCTTTCTCTCACTTAAGTACACATAGTTACCATCTAGTCTCCACCTTTAGATTGAGCCACCAATAATCCCTTACCTGCCAACTTAGAAACCCACTAGACTGCCTGTGTTAAGTATATATACTTAGCTTCTTCTTCTATTTACCTCTGGGGATTCCTCATTAGCAACAGAAACAATGGGGTTCCTGGGTTCTTCGTGGATCTTCATTTTAACTACAGCTATCCTTGACTATTGAATTATAGGAGTAAAAAAGGGGGTTAGGAAATGGGAAGGGGGATTGTGTCGCCTAAGGCTTTGTTTCGAGCCGTTATGTTCTTTGGGGTTGTCTGGTTATTCTATGTTGGAATCCTAGCAGATAATGCAACCAAAATGGTGACAAGAGCTACGGTTCCATCAGCAGGTATTTTAGAGCACTGGAAGAGATTCATTGGGAGAGAGAGACGCCCGTTCCATCAAGACTTTGATCCCAATAATGTTAGCAAGAGAAGAGTGCCTAATGGACCTGATCCTATTCACAACAGGTACTCGTATATATCTCTCTGGCTAGCTTGTTCTGCGAAGTTTGATAGCGCTATTAGTTATTGTTCAGCAGTTAACATGTCAAGCTAATTGCCGAACTCTTTTCTTTAATTTGATGGATCATGTTTGAAGTATGCATTTTTGACATAGTCATTAACAAATTCTTTATGTACTCGATTCTGGATATGTAAAAGAAAGATTAAATTTCTCACTTCTTTCTCTTGTTTTTTTTCTTTTCTCTTTGTTTTAGAGTGTGTAAGGAGAAAAGAATCAAAGGGATGTTACGGGAAGCAAAATAAAGAGATATATTAAATCATTGACACTCCTTCTCTATATAACATAATATATGGAAAAGAAATATTGATCATAAACTCATTCAGATGCATGAAAGCTGATGATGCCATTACTCTTCAACAAAAGCTTCTTTACTTAACAATCTTTCTCTTATTTTCATAAAAAATAAAGACATTGGAGAAAGAACTGGACCACTTTTAATAGATTTGTAGAGGGAACACCAATAGCTACTATCTTTCCTATACTTTGCTGCAATACTGATCAAATCCTTTTTTGTCGAATGTTCAATAGTTTCCCGCAACACCCAATAACCAGATTAATTGCTTTACAAAAATAGGTCCGCGGTTATCATGGCTAACATATTTTCATGTCACGTTTCTTTAGGAGAGCGTCCAAGTGTCGACAACCTCCTGGTCGAATCTGAGCTTTGAGAGGAATCTCTTGACTACGATGCCAAGGACAATATTATTTGAAAATTGAGAGATGTTCCACTGGACCATCTGTGCTGGTTTAGATAGTTCCTGAGCTCATAGCGCACATATATGTTGTAGAGAGTTGAGTTTCTTCAATTAAGTAGTTAGTTTTTAAGTTTGTTGAGTAATTACTTGAATAAACTTCGGAGTTTAATTTTACTGGATGGAGCATCAATTTGTGTCACGAATCAGTCTACTGTAGTTGATGGCTAAATTTGAGAAAGATTTGTAAAAAAAGGATGGAACTTTTGGACTAAATGCGCGGTTTCCTGTTCGATGATTTTCGCAAAAGATGAAAAGAGGATTATCACGGATGGGATTTGCACTTTGCATGAAAAAATGGAACACTGTCCAAGAAGAGTTCTAGTATCTGTACATGATTAGTAGGAACTGTAACACTATTCATATATATTTTAATTATGTGCACTTCTTTATTCAATTGGATTGGCTTTGGTTTCAAAGTTGCTTTGTTTCTCCGTAGCTAAAAGCATCACCCATTAATTAAAGTTGCTCTCTTCTCAAAACATTTTTTCCTTGAATGGTGCTAGGGGTAATATACATTGGTTAAATAACCCAACAATTAATGATGATCACAATCTCCAAAGTTACGTCACCTACTTCAAATTTAGTTTTACAACATTTAATGACAGCAAATGACTTCATTTCCTTTTTTTTTTTCCTTATAGTATCAACTGACTTAACAATATCAGAAATATATGTCTTATCATTGAATCAAAGCTTAAACTATTAAGGTAGGTAAATTATCCACTTAAATTTTCCTCTACTGGAAAAGTTAGGCTTTTGCGTTTTTTGATATGTTAAGGACATAATTACTCAAAGTTGCTATTATTTATCTATTGGGTATACCCCAAAAGCGAAAGCAAAGGAGCTAAGACTGTTCATTGCTTTTCTTTCTTTCTTTTACTTTTTCCTTTCTTTTTTAAATCTGGGTTGATTTTGAATGGATCGAGAAGCAAAGACTTGGTCCAAAGTGACTGAGATTGAAAAAATAGGGAGACAAATTCCCATCTCGTGCAGTTCTTTTGATTGAAAGTCATGCATACGCCCCCGCATGGTTATAGTGAAAGCTATAATTCATTATATGCATGTGTTCTTTTAGTAACCTCATAATATATCAATATCTTTTGGGGAAGAGTTTGTCTCCATTAATCGTGCTAGATGGCTTAATATCAAAACCAAGGAAACTGAATAAACACTACAAGAAAGCAAGGTAAACGTCACATAATGTCCAAAAACGTTGCAGAATATATTCTGTGACGTTTTAAAAAATTTCACAAAAAAGTCGCGGAATATGGTGTAGGTAAAAGGTTTATGCGACGTTTTATGAAAAACGTTACGGAAAACACTAAAAACGTCACAGAATGTCCAAAAACGTTGCAGAATATATTCTGTGACGCTTTAAAAAACATCACAAAAAAGTCACGGAATATGGTGTAGGTAAAAAGTTTCTGCGACGTTTTATGAAAAACGTTACGGAAAACACTAACATTCCGCGACATTTATAAAAACGTCACTAAAAGTTTAGACAATCTGCGACGTCGCGGAATCTCTAACATTCCGCGATGTTTTTAAAACGTCGTAGAATGTGAATGAATCCACGACCTTTTTTTTGGAAAAGAAATAAATGTCTTCCACGACATTTTTATTATTATTTATATTTTTTCCATTTTTTCGAAAATCATATTAATTTAATAATTTTTAATTTTAATAATTATTTTTTAAAATACAATTTTTTTAATCTTATTTGTTTAATAACTATTCAATATTATTTATGAATTTTATTTATTTAATAATTTTTCAATTTTTTTAGTATATCATTAATTTTAATAATTATTGATGATGCAACACTGCTAAATTGTTCTTCGCTATGTGAGTCAAGTTTGCAAGTTTGTTGAACAAACAATAAAACATCAATATGCAAAGTATACTTGAAAATATCAATATGCAAAGTATACTTGAAAACATCAATATGATAATGCACGATTATGATACTTGCAAAGGTCATACAGTGTTCCTACTTACAAACACATGATTAACAAGGAGATAGGCACATCTATACAAAATTATCATCCATCAACCTTATGTACACCATGATCGTTAAAAACTTAAAATGATGCTTATGTGCCCTTGCAGGATTGTATTGTACATCATTTAGCCAACATGAATTTCTAAAGGTTGTCAACTTGACAATTAGTGTACATCGAAACACAAGCAGGAAATGTGCTTATATACTTTGGAAGCGTTGTACCCTTGCCCTTTCCCAATAAACTTTGAGATGAATTGTACTTTTTCCTCTTTGGACGGAAATAGAAATCCTCTATATCTAGGACATAAGACATCTGCCACTAAAGAATTTAATGTTCAGCAACAAGAAATAATGAAAAGAAATAATGAAACAAAAACAAGGTGTTAAACAATGCAAGAAATAATGAAAAGAAATCAAAAACTTGAACGAGTCTACAATTGAACATTTTAACACCAAGAAAAATTCCTTGCAAGAATTGCAGGCTTCAAACCATTGAACATTTTAACACCTTCGATGGCCATGCCCAAAGTAGGAGATTCTTCTAGCCCTGCATATTTGCGCTTGTTTCTGCTCATATCGATTGAAATAGATATTAGTCACATAAAATTTCAAAATCTTTTCTTAGTAACACATTTGAGTACTGTATAGAAACCCAAAGCCTAATCTTTTTTTTACAAAATTAATAGAATAACTGGTCATCAAAACATCAAAAGCCATGAATTATTCCCTTCTCGATGTCCCAAGCACAAATATGAACATCAAAATAACTCTTTTCATTAAAAGAATTGAGGAAATAAGGATCTGAATGAAGAACATATTCTTTAAAGGAGATGTGGCTATGAGTTACAATATGCTTAATCAACAACAATCGTTCACATTCCTAAAAGTGGATATCTAATGTATGATGTTAGTACTTGCACAATATAATGTGATGAGGCTCCTTTTTCCCAGGATAGACTGACAGATAATCACTGTACAAGTATGTTACAAATTTAGGGTCCATGGAAACTTGCAACAACTCAAGCTTCTCTATTACTTTGTCCATCATATGGATGGACAAACGGGGTGAAGAAGATGACTGAAGCAGCAGCCAAAAATAACCAAGAGTTGATCATGTGAATACTAAAGGTAAA
>JANIPN010000008.1:14376871-14388535 GCA_027478595.1 Erythroxylum anguifugum | reverse complement strand
TTGAAATAAAAAAAAAAAAAACAACACAAACACGACAAGATTTAGAATTAAGAAGGGAAGTCTAACATAACCTGATCAACCTTTAACAAAAGAAAACAGAACTTCATAAATATACAGGTATAAAGAATATGAATGTAACATTGATAAAATAAAATAGAAAACATCCTTGTCCTCAAAAGTGACGAGCAACATTGCAGACTGCGATTTATAGTGGAAAACTCTACCTTTGTTGTTACAGATGCCATAACGGAGGGGCCATCTAATTAGTTCTTGCTTTTGGAGTGATAGGGAGAGATTATGATCAGGGACATTTGCTACCATAGATGCTAATATACTATGCCAGTACTGAAAGACCTACCCAATATGGTAAACTCATAGGTACTTGCTTCCTTATCTAATGAATTTAATAGTTCATTCTCAATTCATTCAGCTTGCCCACCAAAGACACCAATATCAACGGTTGCTATGTGCAAGGCAAAATAAACCAGGCTAATAAGGTAAAGATGATTCAAATTTTCTTATCAAACTTTCCTGGCTCCCTTTCGAAGAGTCTATTTTGATGGCATTCAACTTATTGGAATACTTAAATAGTGTTAATTAGCTCAAGTTTCATATTTAACGATTTTGATGATAATAACTTTATAGTATTTCAAAGTTTAAATTGGATTTATTTCCTTAGATATAAGCAACAATAAATCATAAAATAATTGCTTTCCTTTTTGTAGGAATATTTTTTATGAACTTACCTTATTAAAAAATGGTTTATCCGAAAGAATCCTATTTATTATGAAGGTTATATATTAGTTACATGATTACTGGAAGATTTTTTGGCAAAGAAGACATCGAAATTATTCAGAACTAAATCTATCCAGTTGACTAAGGATGCAAGTGAAGCAACGACTAGTTGAAATAAAAGCTTACTTAAGGAAGAACAACTTTTTTTGTGAACATATATCAAAATTGCAAACAGAGATAAGACTTTCGAAATACAGTAACTTTTTTGAAACTGATATCATTGAAAAACCTTTTGTTCTTTAGAAAGTGAAAATATTTTGTAGAGAGACAAGTGTAACTCATATTGAACAAACTTCATTTTTGTTAAGAACTTGTAGAGATTTGCTAAATACTAGCAGTTTGCAAGGCTGGAGAACCTCGAAAAATATGTACTCATGAGCTTGAAGAGACTCGTCAAATTACTACTTGGATTTTTATAGCGAAACACTTAAGTTAGATACTTAGGGACTGAGCGTAGACTTGTGTTGTAAGCTAAACCAATATAAATCGACTGCGTCCTTTTTCTCTTATCTCTTAGCTTTTATATTTTTGCATTATATTGTGTGTGTGTTCATTTCAACAAGAGGCTCCTTCAATTTTAAAATAGGTTCCTTCGGTTTATAACTTACTAAGGGTTCCTTTTTCTTCAACAAGTGCCTTCTATCTTAAAATTATTTTTACCTGGTCTTATTTTTTAGCAGGCTCCTATTGTTTAACAGGTTATTATTATCTGACAGGTTTTTATTGTTTTTAATTTTTAATAAGCACCTATCTTTATCCAAATTGAAAGCAGAAGCAGTTTGCAAAATTTTTAAATCACATACACTTCAACCCCTCTTATTTGTGTTTGCTTTATCAAATAGGATCGAAAAATGAAGCTAAGCTGTTTCATCTTAGGTGTACCCATGTTTCGTATTAGGTACTTTGACTTTGCGATGTAATTATTATAGACCTTCTAAATCCAAAAACCCACAAGACCTACGTGACTAGCACGACCATCCCCACCTACCAGCTCAAATGATCAAACAAATGATAGAAGCTTGTGAGGCCTATATCTTTTTAGGTCCCTTCGTGATTCAGTGATTAAATAACTCCATAAATGATGGGTGAGAAGCTTCTTGTTCTCTAACTAGCATCGACTCTACTTCTGGCAATTCCTATTGTTTATGTCCCTTGGAATTATCGCAAGTTGCAATATTCTTGTCTTGTTTCCGGCGTTTGTCTGTTAGTTTTGATCCCCATAATCCCGTATAAGGTGATTTTAACAATGTTCATCTAGAATTAAATGTTCCCCTTTTTTCTAAAACATTGATCATGGCCATAGTAAAGATGCTGGATAGGTAACAGCGTTGCCAGAAGAAATGCGAGAGAAGTTCCATAAAGCATATCGTTTTTATGAATTGATATGCTTTAAACTGTTTATGTTAAGAGCATGCTATTGTGGTTCAAGCAAGGAGTGGACCTTCGTCATGAGCCATGAATAACAAAAACCAGAAGGAGAAAACCAGGAGACTTCGGAAGTGGTTTAAGAGAAAGAATAAGAGAACCAAGGCATTCTATCTGGATGACGTTTCAGGTCAGCTCCACCAATTACTTTCTCATCAGTTGTAGTCCTCTTCTGTTTGTTCTTGAGCTATACATATTTTGGGTACTATGCTTTCAGGAGAGGAGACCGAAGATGAAGGTGATCAAAAGCTAGACGGTATTCTCGGAATTAGTAGATCATGGGAGATTGATCGGTGTACTTTGACAAATGAACTAAGGTGATTTCTTTCATCTTCGCTTCACGAATTATAGATCTGAAAAGCAATTTTCATTTCGGCATTTGATCCCACCTACGTACTTCAGAATCTTCGTTGGTACCTGGAATGTTGCTGGACGGTCTCCTACAGGAAGCCTAGCTGTAGATTTGGATGAGTGGCTAAATCTCAAGGATGAAGCTGACATATATGTTCTTGGGTATGTACTATGTAGTCCTTGAGTGAGTAAAGAGTGCGGGCACACACATGCATACCCACACACACACACACATATATGTATAATACAACGACGCCTAAAAGACGGACAGGTGCCATTTCGCCATTAAGTTCTTCCTGAATGCAGCTTTCAGGAGGTTGTGCCTCTAAAAACCCGGAACGTAATAGGAGTAGAAGATCCAAGAAAAGCAGCAAACTGGAACCTACTCATAGGAAAAACTCTAAACAACAAACTTGGTTGCCCCTGGATGACTCCTTTGTCTACTCCTATCTCAAGTGATAACTACAATTATGCGAGGTCTTCAGAATTGGTGAGGGAGAATAGTTTGAGATATGTTGGGACTCCAGTGAGGCAGAAATCAATGAGACAGCAAGATGAAGCATTTGGAGGCAGTATTTACAAGCTAGTCGCCAGCAAAAAGATGGTCGGAGTCTTCGTGAGTGTGTGGATGAAGAAGGAATTGCTGCAAAAATACTGCATTTCAAATGTGAAAGTGTGTTCAGTAGCATGTGGGATCATGGGTTATTTAGGAAACAAAGGAGCGGTTTCTGTTAGCATGTCAATTGGAGGAGTAAGTTTTTGTTTCATAGCTGCACATCTGGCTTCTGGGGAGAAGAAAGGTGATGAAGGTAAAAGAAATCATCAAGTATTAGAGATATTTAAGCGAACTTCTTTCAATCCATCCCCACAAGAAAATTATAATCCTCTTCCTCTCAACATTCTAGCACACGAGTAAGTGGCCTTCTCACCAAATAATTAACTTCAGTATAAGATCAAGTGCTTGATATCAGTAAACTTTGTTTTATAAGGCTGGTTTAAACATTCATTTTGGAAATACTATCCTTACTGAAACGAAAATTCTTCCCTCAAGATAGCAAATAATTTCTTGTAGTTTATACCATGTATTAATCATTTCTTCAAGGCTACCAAGCTATTTGCTGGATTATATTTCATGCTATGAAGTTTTTGTATATTTTCACTCATCATATGCAACCCCAAACTTAAAATGATTATTCTAATCGAGATTCAACTGCGAAACAGATGTGTAAGATAAACCCCTATGTTTACTTTTCTCTTTCTTTCCCTGCTAAAGTACGTGCAGAACAAAAAGAATGTTTTAAAGGAATTTGAATGCCAACTTCATAAAAAGATGAGCAATAATGATTGAAAACTATTTCCTCAAAGAAAGTGAAACTGACAACAAAAAAATTAATGTTTTGAGCAGTCGGATTTTCTTGTTCGGGGACCTCAATTATAGATTGTACCTGGAAGACAATTTAGCTCGGCATTTGATAGACAAGCAAGATTGGAAAGCATTGCAACAGTTTGATCAGCTTCGAAGGGAACTAGAAGATGGAGGGGTATTCCAAGGGTGGAGAGAAGGTAACATAGAATTCGCACCAACATACAAGTATTCTTCATTGAATTCCAATCGTTATTCAGGTGATCTACAAAGCAAGTCAGGGGAAAAGCAGAGGACTCCAGCATGGTACGCCTAGTGTACTGTATCTAGATTGTCTTTTCATGCTAGTCAGCTACCACAAACCCGACACGAGTTCTTACACACTGTATATTATGAATTCCCATCTTTAACTAAATGCTAATTTTCAATATGAATAATGCATGAGCTTGGTGCCAGGTGTGACAGAATTCTATGGTACGGTAAGGGAGTGAAGCAACTTTCCTACTTACGCAGCGAGAGTAAATTCTCAGATCATCGGCCTGTTTCTGCTCTATTTTCTACACCAGTTGAAGTTGTCAGGGCTACCAATCCAGCAACTATACCAACTCACGACATCCTTCGCACTGGAACACCTCCATGGAGAGGAGCAAGAGTATAATCTCATCCATGTCTTATTAAGAGCTTATATCTTGTTCAACCAATCACCGGGAACTCACTGCCGTGATTTTAACGTATCATAATTGATTGTTTCAGGAACCGAGCAACAGCACTGAAGAGGCTAGATCTACCTTGTTCTCACTGCTGGTACAAGACATAGCAGGAACACCAAGAAATATGCATCTAATATAGTGAAAACAGAGGGTCACAAACGAAGCATTACTTTCCGTGTACTACGTCGTCCAGGCTAACTTTTGAAATATTTTTAACTTTTTCCAGTCCTTTTAACCTCACACTGTTCAAATTGTGCAATCATAATTCATATGTTATAGAAGCAAAGTAAACTCGGTCAAACACTGATCGTGCATTTGTTAACAACCAACATTATTTATCTTCAATCAAGTTTATAAAGAAATATGCAGCGATTTGTTGCCAATTTAATAATGGTCTGGATTTGGCATTGTTCTTCAATTATTTGATTTCACATGCAGAAGTTAGACGAGGACACTTACAAATTACAAGAGTCTTTTCTGGTTATCATAAAGTGGGCTCTCACAGCTTGTTAACAGATGACTGAAACTCAACTCCCTAGAATAATTGCTGTCGTTCACAAAAGATGAGTGCCATGAATAGCAGTAATATTAGGTTCTATATACAGCAAAAATGCAGCAACATGGACTCACCAACTATGAATTTGTCTCATTCGCCTGAAGAATTCCACCCGGTGCCTCCACAATATCAGCATAACACCTTGGACAAATACATCTCTTCTGCAATTCCTGGGCGATAGAAGCACAAATCTGTTCCAGTTCGCAAGTTTGCTTGTTTCTAGTCAAGGAGAAATTCATCCGTGTATACCCAAAGATCATTTATAAATTTATAATATCGAAGAAAAGCAACAATGGTAGGTGTTACAAAGGTTTTCTTTCAAGCATTAACTTATCCGCAAGTTTTGCCTACCCTTTCGTACAACAATCTCATTTAGGTTCGTTTAAGTAAGATTCAGCTTCTCTCGTGAGCGTCGATCAACTTACTTATTCTCGAACACCTCACAACTCTCGCAGCAAATGCCAACCTTTATTACGTCACTCAAAATATATAAAAGAATGCTCTCTCACATCTTACCGCTTTCCACACTTATTATCTTTAAGAAGAGCAAGACTTAAATGAGATATTTATAGGCACCTTTAGATGACCAAGTTAGAATCCTAATAGAACTCAATTAGCTAAGATCACATCTTATCCTACCTTATCCTTATCAAATTATATCATACGAACTAATAAAATCACATCTCTATCCAGTTAGAACTCTATCCAATAGGATTAAGTTACATCACAATAATAAGATAAAAGATTACATCTACTAGGGATAATCTATCTATATTTACGAAGATCTCCTCTATCTTCAGATGAACTTTCTACTTAGAGCTGATGTTTATCCTTTGTGATCTTATCGCCACATCATCCAAGATCTCCCCATCTCTATCCGTTGATGATGAGTCATTTAAGCCAATAGTATACTGGTTCATCCAATATTTTCTCATGTCAACTCCATTAGTCATGGTCCGTCCATTTGAGCACATATTAAGTCCTTAGTCCATCAATAACCCAGCTTTAGCTAAGTCAATTCGTACAAGATCCAAAACTCTACTGAAACTCGCACCATGCTTGATCGAACTTACTAAGTCACCTTGAAACTCTCGCATGCCAACGTCATGCATGTGGTCAAACTAACCTTCCACCTGATGTTCATCTTAAGCCTTCTTTTAGTCTCACATCCAAATCTTGCATATCATCGAATATATCCGCCAATATTCACTAATGCACGCCAATACATTGCCTCTTTTCTCTTGCCTCCTTGTAAGTCTTTTGATAAGGTTTAAATTGTTTTAGAAAAGAGAAGAAGAAGGCATTGAGAATAACAGGGGAAGAGTTGAAAAAAAATCTGCACACCTTATTTCATTCCAGCAAGCCTTTTTAATAGACAAATAAAGCAAAAGAAAATGAACAACAAAAAGCACTAAAAAGAAGGGATATTTCCCCAACAAAGTGGACACGTTTCAGCTCCACTAACTAAACAAATGTTCTACTAACTAACCAACATCTTATTTGACTCAATCTTCCTACTA
This sequence comes from Erythroxylum anguifugum, assembly GCA_027478595.1. NCBI lineage: Eukaryota > Viridiplantae > Streptophyta > Magnoliopsida > Malpighiales > Erythroxylaceae > Erythroxylum > Erythroxylum anguifugum. Next base: position 14,381,815 of record JANIPN010000008.1, on the reverse strand, counting down.
GTATTAGCTTATATTTGTGAGACATTCAAACTAACATGACAGCATCCTGATGCGGCCCAAGAGATGGCATGCACATATCTAGATAGAATTGACAAAACCAGATTGTAATTTTGTCAACTTCAAAAATGGTTAGATTTTCGCGTTTTCGGAGTTTTTATTGCCACTTGTTGCGTTTTTCATATTTTTTGTCTATTTTCAGAATAGGGGTATTTTGGTATTTTATCAGTTTTTGTAATTTTGGGGTTCGACTATTTAAATCGCCCAAACTAAGTATTTCACAATCTTTTTATGAATAATAGACCCTAACGGTTGTGTGCCTTTTTTTGTCCTATTTACTTGCATTCGTACTGAATCAATAGGTAAATAGTAATGTTACCGATATTCATGATTCAAATCAACGGTATCGAGTTGTATCCCTATTTTGCTCTATTCAGCCACATCATTTGGTATCGTAGCCAAATTCGATGAGGTGTATGGCCGTGACAAGATTGAACAGTTGGTTGCCTAGATCGTAGATCATCGTATAGAGACTACGGTAGAACATATAGCGATGACATTCAACTAGGTATTAAGGAATTTGAATATTCTTAGTTATCGCAGGAATCCAGTACTTGCAGATATTGATGATGATTCTAACGACTAAGAGGATGATAAGTATTTCACTGAACTTGTGCACATGCATCCTAGCACGTGTTGAGAGAGATCAACGAAGATGAGAAACTAGAATAAAGATGGTAATTTTTGAGTTCTATGGCAGTCTACAACCCGAAGAGTTCCTAGATTGGTTGGCTAATGTAAAGGAAATTTTGGATTTCAAAGTTGTACCTAAAAATAAACGGGTGCAATTGGTGGCTACTAGATTTCGAAATAGGGCCATAAGTTGGTTGTAGCAATTAAAATTAACCCAACAAAGATTGGGTAAGTATAAAATTGTCACGTGGGAGAAGAAGAAGAAACATACACGTGCCAATTTTTTCCCCATAATTTCCAACAATTCATGTACCAAAGGTTGCAAAATTTGAAGCAAAGCATGAGGTCAATAGATGAGTATACTACTGAGTTTTATCAACTCCTAGTCAGAAATGAGATTCACAAGACTGATGAGCAGTTGGTGGTGAGATACATTGGTAGGCTGAGAATGTAGATCCTAGATATCGTTAACATGTTAGATTCTGATTCTATTTCGAAATTGCATTAAAAAGGGTTGGTGGTGGAGAAATAGCAGCGGTGCATAAATTCTGATACATTAGTAAGTGTTACCGGTGGCGATGGCAGTAAAACTAGCGTTGGTCGTAATGGTGGTAATCGTGCAGGCACTAGTGATTATATTAATGATCCTACTAGGTTTAGCAAACCTGGAATTAGTGGAATTAAATGTTTTGGTTGTGGTGAAATCAGGTACAAAAAAGAAGATTGCAGAAAGGCAAGAAAAAGGGCTCTCTTTGTAGATAAGGATGAGGGTGACAATGAGGAAGACGTGCATGTAGGAGAGGTGATACTGATGTAGTTAATGAGGAGATTGTGACTGGAGATGTGGGCACTGCATTGGTTGTTCGAAGATCGTGTATGACCCCAAAAGTAACTGTTGATGATGAACAGTTGCAAAAAATATCTTCTAGTCCACCTGTACTGTCCTAAGGAAGGTCTACAAATTTATAATTAATTCCAATAGTTGTGAAAATATTGTGTCAGTTGAAGCAATGCAAAAATTAGGCATTGAGATGGAGCAACACCTAAAACTGTACAAACTAGCTTAGCTAAAAAAGGGTGGTAAGGTAACAATTTCTAAACGAGCTCTAGTTACTTCTTCCATTGGTTCTAAGTTTAAGGATTTTGTATGGTGTGATGTTTTTATAGATGTGTGTCATTTGTTGTTGGGACGTCTGTGGCAATTTGATAGAGGAGTTAGTGATGATAGAGTCAATACTTATAGTTTCATGTTTAAAGGAATGAAATTTGTGTTAGTGCCCTCTAAGGACTTTGTCAAAAACAAATCCATGAAAGACAATGTTGCTTTGTTATCTTGGGCTAAGTTTGAAGAAGAATTGCAGGATGCCGAGGTGGTGTATGCCTCAGTAAGGAACGAGGTAGTTAAAGGTGTTGCAATGTCAGATGTAGTGGCGTCATTGATCACTGAATTCCAGGATGAGTGGTTAGTGATGTCGTTTTGCTCGTCAAACATGCCTAGTAACTTTATGAGGGTGATGAATCAGATTTTGAGGCCATTCTTTGGTAAGTGTGTTGTAGTGTACTTTATTGATATATTGATCTATAGTGATAACCCAGAAGAGCATCTTCAACACTTGTAAGATGTTCTTAGTGTTTTTTGCAAGGAGAAGTTTTATGCAGCCACAAAGAAGTGCTCTTTCATGGAATCCAAAGTCCTATTCCTTAGTTATGTTATTTTTGGAGATGGCCTGCAAGTTGACGAGTCTAAGGTTGAAGCAGTTCGAAATTGTCCTGGACCTAATACCATTACAAAAGTCTGTAGCTTTCATGGGTTAGCGTCTTTCTATAAGCATTTTACTCCACATTTCAGTACCATTATAGCGCATATCACTAACTGTATAAAGGGGGAAAAATTTTGCCTAGATTGATTAAATAGAGGGGGCATTCAAATTGGTCAAACAGTGCCTTACTACAAGTCTAATTTTAGTGCTTCCTGATTTCCACCAACCTTTCGAGTTACATTTTATTGCATCTAAAGTGGGCATTGGAGCAGTCTTGAGAGAACAACAGACCTATTGCGTACTTCATTAAGAAGCTGTCTGATATGAAGTTGAGATACAATACCTATAATGTAGAATTCTATGTTGTGGTTCAAGTTGTTGAGCATTGGAGGCATTACCTGTTCCATAGTGAATTTATTTTGCACATTATTTATGAGGCATTAAAGCATTTGCACAGCCAAGACAAAGTGTCTACTAGGCATGCCTTGTGGGTTACATACCTGGATCGTTTCACTTTTGTTGTGAAGCACAAGTCTGGCTTGACAAACCGAGTTGTTGACATGTTGAGTAGAAAGAAGAGCCTCCTGAACATAATGAATGTGGAGGTACCCGACTTTAACTCTTTCTCTGATTTACTTGATACTGACCTATTCTTTTTTGGAAGTATAGCAAAAACTAGAGCTGGTGAGAAAACAACATACACTCTACAAGATGGCTTTTTATTTAAAAGGAACTAGTTATGCATTCCTAATTGTAGCTTGCAACTGCAGATTATGACATAATTGCATGGGGAAGATCATGTGAGGCATGACAGAACTTTGTAGTTGGTGCAAGCTTCCTATTTTTGGCCAACCATCTAAAAGGAAGTTGAAAGGTTATGTGCAACGTTGTCGAATCTGCCAAGTTTCGAAGGGAACAACAACTAATGCGGGCTTGTATCGGCTTTTACCAGTTCCTATACAGCCTTGGGTTGATATACGTATAAAGTTTATGTTAGGGTTACCAAGAACACAACGAGGTAATGATTCAATTTACGTTGTTGTTTATCGTTTCTCTAAGATGATTCATTTTATTCCTTGTAAGAAAACTACCGACGTCATTTGTGTGGCACAATTATTCTTTAAAGAAGTGTACTTAATGTATGACCTGCCATCTTCAATTGTTTCTGATAGAGATATAAGGTTCCTGATGGGTGTCGAATCCACCAAAAATAAAATCTACTCCTAAAAAATCAATTAAATTGTAGCTAAAGTGAGTAGAGTCGTATCCATAGGGACTGAAGATTAATCAATCCTATTAACAACTAGGGAATAAAGAACGAGGAAATAAAAGGGGGTTTTGTAATTGATGAGTAAAAATACTAAAATTAATAAATGGAAAGAAAATAAAATTAGATTGAAAAGAAATCAATTAATAGCATCTAACAAGATAATCTCATTCAAGTTCTACGGTTGATCATTGAAACAAAGAATAAATCTGAATCCCACAATAGATTAGTTATGATTATTGAAAAGCTTCTAATAATCTCATCCTTCCTTAGTTTTAGATTAGCCGGACACGTGCCTTATAACTAACCCCTTATTGACGAACAAACCTGACACACGCCTAGGATTTAATTCGCTAATAGCTTTAAGAACTAGAAAGACCCAACCCTAATCAACAAGATCAACAAGCGTGATTGTTTAAATCAAATTATTCATCCTCATAATATAACTTGAAAATTATATTACCTGCCACTGTTATCAAGACTAATTAGACAATTACGGATCTAGAAACCTTGATTGGCTAATTACGACCCTGTCAATTGAACAACGAGCTCATATTGCAACAACCAACAAGATAATAATATGAATAAAACAGAGAATGAATAAATACTGCAGAAATCCAAGGATAATAATTAAGTTTAGATCTCACAACACATATGAACTTGAACTCAATTAACCATTGCTAAACTAAAGTAGGTTTAGCCACTCATGGACATACAAAGCATGCAAAATAAGAAATAAAGAGTTTGCTGTATTCTCTAAAATCCCTCCAAAAATCGATCCCCCAAAGCCTTCTGCTGATCCTCCTTTATGTCTAGAAAGTTCTATTTTTAGTGGAAAAGAATCCCTAACTTCCCTCGCTAATCCCCAGAGAAGATTTATCCTTTCAAAGCTGAATAATATCCCATTAAAAGTCCAGTCACGTCTCCAACTCTGTATCGGGTGTCTGCTTACACGCGACCTTAAACTATGGGCACGACTTACTGCCCAAAATCTGAAGTCAGTCTAAAAATTGAGGATAAGCAGCTGCAACCCAAAACTTTAAGCGACAGCAACCAAAATATCTTTGATTTGGCTCGATTGTTGTCTCCTGCCCAAAATACATAGAACTAGATAAATTCCGCCCTTTCTACATGAATATTTACGCAAAACGTCAACAAAATCATTAATATAATTAGCAAATATTCACACCATCAAACACCCCCACACTTATCACAAGCTTGTCCTCA
>JANIPN010000008.1:14159425-14169472 GCA_027478595.1 Erythroxylum anguifugum | reverse complement strand
AAACGAAACCTTTTCTTCTTCATATGAAGCTTATTTTGGTTGCTTTTCTTCAGGAATTTCTCTTCCAACATGTTTCACAATTTAGATATAGAAGATTCTTTCGGGAAAGCATACTTTTGCTCTCTAGAAAGATACGATCGAATTGTACCGCTTGCCAAACTATTTATAGTCTTCCAATCTTTCTCCATAACATCACTTGGTTTCTTTTCTTTAATGGCGATGTCAAGACCTTGCTAAAAAAGAACGTCTTGAATTTCACTTTGCCATATGCCGAAATGACCCGTGCCATTAAAAATCTCCACCGCAAATCTTGCATCTGTCACAGCAGTCCTTGCTAGAATAGATGAGGTAGAATCTGTCGACGTGATTGGTGCAGTTGTATCTTTGATTTCTGTCATCTCTGCTACAATTTCTATTCAATAACTGTCAATGCAGAATGCCAATAGCCCAAGGAAAAATCTTTTCTGATGTGGAAGATCAGACCATGCTGCAACCACATAGCATACTAAGAAAAAACTTGGCTTTGATACCAATTATTGTAAAACTCTAGGTTAATTTCCACCGATAGTGACAAATTCACCTTGACCACTATTGCCTAGGTGAATAGAGTGTGAACGATTGTACTGAAAAATCACACAAGGTAAATTCCTAGGAAAGATTGGAGGGTCACAGACGGTCCCAATTAAATACCAATCTCCTAGATAGAATTTTTCTACATATGTAATTTAATAACACAATAATTCACTACAACTATACCTGATAATAGCTATTAAATAAACAAATAAAGAACACCAAAATTTAATGAGATTCGGTCAATTATGTCTGCTTCTTCAGACACTACTAAATTTGTATTTCACTATTTTTTTGAAAATAATACAAGTGAAATACTACAAAAGGAGATCAGAAATTTATCTTATGAAAGACAATTTTTGGGATGATTTAACTAGGGAGAAGAGGCTCCTTTTATGGTTTTAGAAACTTCCACCATTCTCACACATTTTCGATGTGGGATTATAGAATGAGCCAAAATATGACTAATCAATAGCTAAAGCCCTTTTTTTTTCAAATGTATCTTTCTTCCTCAGCTTCTTGAAAACAAATTTAGTTATTTTCTCAATTAAAATTTCCAATCCAGTTCAATACGAGGTTCTAATAATTTTGAGCATAAATTAACCAATGTTTTCTCGAATTTCATTAGTTGTTATTTCGAAGAACAAAAAAAATATTGAAGAGGGCTAAACTTTTTCGTTTCAATTAATGAAGGGCGTTGGCTCTGTAATGTTCTATTCCTAGCTTAAAAATAAAACAAGATACGGCCGGTAAAGAGACAAATAGCCTCTCTGGCTAGCCTTAGTCTCAGAGAAAGAGTAGCTTTCCGTGTGCATGGGCCCTACCTTTTTACTAGTACCAAGTCCCAATCAAAGACATTAAAGAAACAAACTTATTCCCAATACTCCTCCGTTGTCGAGTAAACTGAACCTACTACACTGCCTGTTTTATACCCTTTTGTCTTTAACCTTTGTCTAAAAGAAAACATAGTACGACTACGACCTTAATTATTGCATGTGCAAAAATTAAAAAGCCCGCAACGAGGCGTACGACAGACAAACACAGGCCTATAGAAAAATATGCGGTCATTATTTCTCCCGTTATTTGCTTTTGTGAACGCGCGAAAATATTTCATATAGATCTCACAGGGGTTTTTATTTTTATTCTTATTTTTGTATATGCAGCATGTCGTCTCAAGTCATCCTTATAAAGACGTGTTTACTGAGAGCGTTTGGTTTTATTTTTATTTTATTTTTGTTATTTTTTATTTTTATTCCTTATTTTTGGTTTTTGATTTTGTATAAAAAATGAAAATTTATTTGGTTGATATTTATAATATAAAAATTGAAAATAAAAACCTATTTAGTTGAGATTAAATACATCTCGACTGTATCATCCCATATCTCATCTTTTTCATTTATTTTTATATAATCATTGTCATCATTCGTATTGTTCAAGCTTTCTATAATTAAATGTAATAACATATAAGTGACATCAATCACAATAATATTTACAAAGTATTAAATGCTAAATATATATTAAAATAAACATGTTATAATGTATTGATTTCTACCTTTTAAAAAATCATCGGTTCTTTACATATTATATCAAGACAATAAAGTTACGTGAGGTGTAAAAATTGCATGAATGTTTCTAACGGCTGCATTTAAAACATGAATACAAGTGAAGGCGATGAATGTTTCAATAAGCATTAAATCATTAAATGCATTTAATGCTTTAACAGTTACTTTCATACCTTTAATGCTTCAACAGATACATTTAATGCATGAATATTTGTTTATATAAAGATGAATCTTAGATATGAAAATCCAATACTTTTCATTCAATAAAAAAATTCATACACCAAAATAGAAAACTTGTTTTGAAAACTCACGGAAATGTTATTTTTTAATTTTCGTAAATTGGCTGCAGTTTTCTTATTTTTTAAAATAAGAAATTGTAAAATCTTTGACCAAACATGTTTTAAGCGGCTGTTTCTTTTTTCTTAAAAACGGCATCGAAGAACACATAAAAAAAACGTAACCAAACAGCCCCTAGTGTTTTATGTATCTAAATCAGCGCTTTGTTTCATCTTTCAATTGACATTTACTTCTCCAAGATATAGCTCATTGGTTATGTTCATTCCATAATCAATTTTAGGTTTCGTCTGATACGAAGTATATACTTAACAAGGGACAAGAAAGTGTAGGACGAAATAAAAAAACAAGCAAAGGTATACTATAACTGATGGGTTCTTTACTTGTACCTGTTATTTTAAAGAAGCACTTACCAAATAATGTTGTTTGTTGACGAAAGAATCGTAATATCTCCAAAGCCAATGCACCTGTTCCCTTCTAATTTCAATCATTAAGCTTTTAATGCTGGAATTAGTTCACGGTTAATGTTAATATTATTATATCTCCTTTTACCAAAAAGAATATATTGTAATTTAACTTAAAAGATTAACGTAATCAAATAATTATCAAAACCATCCTTAACCTTTAAGAATGTTAAAAAAGAATTTTACTTATTTTCCGCGCATACAAAAATATGAACCTAGTTCTGAATTTTTCATCAAGTTACTTGATTTAACATTAAAATCTTCTTATGTTCAAGCTAATTTATCTGTTTGAATTCAATACATAGACGCCTTCAAACTTCAAATTGAAATATAAATATTCTATTCTCGTGCACTACAACCCTTCCAAGTGCTTACTGAGATAACCTTCAAGACAGGAGAAGATATGAACCCAAATCAGAGAACATTAGATTGTAGATTCCTAAATGATACGGCCAAAATTTGCCAATTGCATGAACAGAAACACCAGAAGCCACCTTCCCACATCAATATTTTATTTATTTCACTTTTAATAGAAATCAGCAACCATGTACGTGTATATTTAAAAGGGAAAAGATTAAGAAAAGCATCTAATAGCACACTCTTCCGACTTCAGATCTTTTGTCCAATGTTATTGTCTTATTCTGTTTCGTAAATCTCAGTCATTTATTTTGTGAGACCTACGTTAGACCCAAGTGAGACCTACATAAATAAATGACTGTGATTTATTGGACACAATAAGACACCATAATATTGAACAGAGAATCTACACTCCATTTTCTCATCCTACTTGCAAGTACAGCACTACTCAAGTGGGTCCTACGTTCCCTATTGGCGTCATTAATGACGCTAAAAGGAAATATCAAAAAAGTCAACCATGATGTTTCAACTCTTTAGCCCCAGTTAGCTTGAACTCTATTTAACTATCGTAGGCGTGTCCACATTCTATCCCCCGTCCCTTCGTGTCCCTTCCTCCTACCAACTTTTTCACTGAAGCCACTTTGCTATTATATATGTATATATATATATATATTGAACTTCACATGGGAGTCCACCATATTGGCTTCTTCTTGGTTATAAAAGATAGACCCGTATTAGAAACAAACAATAAGCACTGCATGTAGAATTATAGCCAGCTATAGTTCATATATACCTTACTGTTTCTTTCTTTCTTTCTGGTTCTTAACCCAAAAAAAAAAAAAAAGAGGAAGAAATGGGCAGTGAGAAACAGAGCGGCGGAATGATCAAGAAGAGCACTATGGGATCGATTATGTCCATTTTCATGCACGCAGACCATTTGGACTGGTTCTTGATGACTATTGGCTTCATAGGGTCTCTTGCAGATGGATTTTCCACCCCACTTGTGTTGCTTGTGACTAGCCGATTGATGAACAATCTTGGAGGTACTTCTTCTACAGAAGATGCCTTCTCTAGGAACATTAACAAGGTTGGATTTTCTGTGTCTTTGTTGCCGTAATTTAAACATGCATGTATGTGTAGAAAGGGCTAACTGCCTTTGGATTTTGTGGGTGACAGAATGCACTGGCGCTTTGTTACCTTGCTTGTGGACAATGGGTTCTTTGTTTCCTTGGTTGGTGTAGTTGTCGTTACATAAATATCCTTTTGTCTTTCTTTTTTCTTGCGGAGTTTTAAGAGTTTGAGTGGACCTTAACGTGTACATGTATCCTTTCCTTTTCTTCATTATCAGAGGGATACTGTTGGACAAGAACAGGAGAGAGACAAGCTACAAGAATGAGAGCAAAATACTTGAAAGCAGTTTTAAGACAAGATGTGGGTTACTTTGATTTGCATGTTACGAGCACAGCCGAGGTGATCACTAGCGTTTCAAACGACGGTATTGTAATTCAAGATGTTCTAAGTGAAAAGGTAGACCAGCAATCTCTTTAACTTCTTTAATTATGCATGTCCATTTTATGTGCACAAACCTCCAGTAAAATGTTTTGCAGGTCCCAAACTTTTTGATGAATGCTTCCATGTTTTCCGGTTGTTACCTTGTGAGCTTCATACTACTATGGAGGCTAGCAATCGTTGGGTTTCCATTTGTGGTGCTTCTGGTTATTCCAGGTCTAATTTATGGAAGAACTTTAATGGGATTATCAAGAAAGATCAGGGAAGAGTACAACAAGGCAGGAACAATAGCAGAGCAGGCAATATCTTCAATCAGGACGGTCTATTCTTTTGTGGGTGAGAGCAAAACCACAGAAGCATATTCAGCTGCGCTAGAATTTTCAGTGAAGTTGGGTTTAAGACAGGGTTTGGCTAAGGGTTTAGCCATTGGAAGCAATGGTGTTGTTTTTGCTATTTGGTCTTTCATGTCTTATTATGGTAGCAGAATGGTCATGTACCATGGTGCCAAAGGCGGCACTGTTTTCGCTGTTGGCGCCGCCATTGCAGTGGGAGGATTGTAAGTTTGATGCACCACCTTTCTAAACATTCCATTAATTTTGTTTCTTCCTTCTTTTTATCCTACATAATTAACGTCACCTTGGCCATGGCTTCAAATTGATTTTTTACTTTGGTTTCAGAGCACTTGGAGCTGGTCTATCTAACGTGAAGTACCTCTCTGAAGCGTGTTCAGCTGGAGAGCGTATCATGGAGGTAATAAAAAGAGTTCCAAAAATAGACTTAGAGAACATGGAAGGTGAAACTTTAGAGAACGTTAGAGGAGAAGTTGAGTTCAGGCATGTGGAGTTTGCATATCCTTCAAGGCCAGAAAGCATAATATTCAAAGATTTTTGCCTGAGAATTCCAGCAGGAAGGACTGTGGCTTTGGTGGGTGGCAGTGGATCAGGCAAGTCCACAGTAATAGCACTCTTGCAGAGATTTTATGACCCACTTGGTGGCGAGATTCGTCTTGATGGCGTCCCTGTTGATAAGTTGCAACTCAAGTGGCTAAGGTCGCAAATGGGATTGGTGAGCCAAGAGCCTGCACTGTTTGCCACCACTATTAAAGAGAACATATTATTTGGCAAAGAAGATGCTACCATGGAAGAGGTTGTTGAAGCAGCTAAAGCTTCCAATGCTCATAATTTCATCTCTCAGTTGCCTCAAGGTTACGATACACAGGTTAGTGGACTGGCTGCTACCTGGTTGCTTAGCTACATAGTCACTTTAGAGAATATAACTTTTTTCTCATTCCTTGCTCCGATTACAGTAAATTCTTTTACAACTATATTGGTTCATAAATCTTTTTAATGTGCTTTTTGTCGCCCCCACATAATGAAATACTTCCATATCTTTCTGACCAGCGATTACCTTCCCCAGTGGCCCAGTCCTAAAAATGAGAGTCTTCTTAATTTTTTAGTAGAATAATATCTTCAAGCCCCGTGGCTGTATTCTTTATTATTTATTGCAAAAAAGATTGACAAGAGTAGTTATTTTAAATGTTAGGATTAAGAGTAACAGACACCATTTTGTCCTGAAAAGAACAGGTGGGTGAGAGGGGAGTCCAAATATCAGGAGGACAAAAACAAAGGATTGCCATCGCGAGGGCAATAATTAAAGCACCAAAAATTCTCCTGCTAGACGAGGCAACAAGTGCATTAGACTCAGAATCTGAACGTGTTGTCCAAGAAGCCTTGGACAAGGCCTCACTTGGGTGCACCACAATCGTCATTGCCCACCGTCTTTCCACCATCCGCAATGTTAATTTCATCGTGGTGGTCCAAAATGGTCAGGTCATGGAAATTGGGTCTCATGACGAATTAATTGAGAATGAGGATGGCCTCTACACATCATTAGTTCGTCTTCAACAAACAGAAAATGAAACTACCAATGAAGATGAGGACAATTCTAACTCACTCCCCTTGTCTTTTATTGCCAACAAGGATGGTAACGATACTAGTAGTCGTAGATTGTCACTATTGAGTAGGTCAAGCTCTGCCAATTCCATAGTACCAAATCGAGGATCGTTTCCATTAGAAATTGAAAATGCAACGATTGAGGAGCCAAAATTTCCTGTGCCATCATTCAAAAGACTATTGGCGTTGAATTTGCCAGAATGGAAACAAGCAAGTCTTGGCTGCTTAGGTGCCATCTTATTCGGAGGAGTTCAACCAATTTATGCTTTTGTTATGGGGTCGATGATATCAATATATTTCTTGAATGACCATAATGAGATCAAGGAGAAGACCAGAATCTATGCACTATGTTTTGCAGGATTGGCAGTGCTTTCTTTGATCATAAATATAATTCAACATTACAATTTTGCATACATGGGTGAATACTTGACAAAGAGGATTAGAGAGAGGATGCTTTCCAAAATACTAACTTTTGAAGTTGGTTGGTTTGATCAAGACGAGAATTCAAGTGGTTCTATCTGCTCTAGGCTATCTAAAGACGCAAATGTGGTAAGTATTTACGCTTTTGTGGAATTCTTTAATTTATAGATGCCTAGCTCACCATCATAAACAAATAAGTGGGACGCAATCTTAGTTATTAATTTCACAAACTGCAGACACCTAGTTAGCACTCAAATTGTCTTTTCTTGATCAACTAAATCATGGACATTGGCATTACTATGCTACCAAACCACCTTCTTGTTCAATTACTAGAGGTTTTAGTATAAATCACATCTATCTACTTAGAGCTGAGCGAAATTTGATTCTATCACTGACAGTGCGGAGGGAGTAGAATTATTGAAATTGTAATTCAAATTTTGTGTGGTTGCATCAGGTGCGATCCCTAGTCGGCGACAGAATGACTCTTCTAGTACAAACTGTCTCAGCCGTAACTATAGCATGCACAATGGGCCTGGTCATTGCTTGGAGGTTAGCCATCGTCATGATAGCAGTCCAGCCTCTGATTATTGTCTGCTTCTATGTCAGAAGAGTTATTCTAAAAAGCATGTCCCATAAGTCTATAAAAGCGCAGGACGAAAGCAGCAAGCTAGCAGCTGAGGCTGTTTCCAATCTCCGCACTATCACTGCCTTTTGCTCCCAAGATCGAATCCTCAAAATGCTTGAAAAAGCCCAAGAAGGCCCATCCAGAGAGAGCGTTAGACAATCTTTTTTTGCTGGTATTGGGCTTGGCACCTCTCAAAGCCTAATGTCCTGCACTTGGGCCCTCGATTTCTGGTACGGCGGCAAGCTCATCTCTCAAGGTTACATCACTGCAAAAGCCTTGTTTGAGACCTTCATGATCTTAGTTAGCACTGGCCGGGTCATAGCTGACGCTGGAAGCATGACCACTGACTTAGCTAAGGGCTCGGACTCTGTGGGGTCCGTCTTTGCCATACTAGACCGGTGCACAAAAATTGAACCCGATGATCCCGAAGCTTATCAACCAGAAAAGATAACAGGCCATGTGGAGCTTCATGATGTGGATTTTGCATACCCGGCAAGGCCTAATGTTATGATCTTCCATGCTTTCTCACTTCATATTGAAGCAGGGAAATCCACAGCGCTGGTAGGGCAAAGTGGGTCAGGCAAATCTACCATCATAGGCTTGATCCAGCGATTTTATGATCCACTTAATGGAATTGTGAAAATAGACGGTCGTGATATTAGATCATATCATTTAAGATCACTGAGAGAGCACATTGCTCTAGTTAGTCAAGAACCCACACTCTTCCTCGGTAGTATAAGGGAAAACATAATATACGGTGCATCGACTGATAAGATGAACGAATCCGAGATTATCGAGGCAGCTAAGGCAGCCAATGGTCATGATTTTATTGTGGGATTAAAGGACGGGTATGATACAGTGTGTGGGGACAGAGGAGTGCAATTATCAGGAGGTCAAAAACAGAGGATTGCAATAGCTCGAGCAATTTTGAAGAATCCAACAATATTGTTATTAGATGAGGCGACCAGCGCGCTTGACAGTCAATCAGAAAAAGTGGTGCAAGACGCGCTTGAGCGTGTGATGGTTGGGAGAACAAGTATTGTGGTAGCTCATAGATTAAGTAGCATACAGAACTGTGACTTAATTGCTGTGTTGGACAAAGGAAAGGTGGTGGAAAAGGGGACTCACTCGGCCTTGTTGGCAAGGGGACCCAATGGAGCTTACTGCTCATTGGTTAATCTGCAAAGAATGCCACATAACAGTCATACCTTAAACTAAGTTAAAATTATGTCTATTTTCATTTTATCCATAAACGCGAGTCCTTACAATACAACCCAGGGTTGGGTTTCAAATGTCTCACTTGGTCTTCGCGTAGATGATATTTATAAAGAATGGCAGCAAATCTTCGTATTTGGGTTGAATTACTTGTTTGTTCTTTTCAGCTAGCGCATGTATCTATCAGACCTTCTGTTGTAGAGGAGAAAGATAATTTGATCGTCAAATCAGACAGATTTATCTAAAAGTGCCCAGCCCAGCCCTCCTCGAATTGGACAGATTTATCTGAAAGTCTCCATCGCTCGTTGCCATTGACCAAACGAAACCAAACCAACCTGAGCTTTTTCACTTTCTGACCAAACTTGAGACGAGCTTTTTCACTTTTTCGGATAAAGGATATCAAAATATGAAAGGGGGAAATTATAAAAAAAATAATTAAATTCAACTCAAAGCACGATTGACTCGACTTTGACCGGATTGACCTTAGACTCTTTTGCCAAGCCTACTTGAAATATATAAACTCAACTTTTAATTTATATATTTGGATAATTTGTTTGATATCTTTTAATTTATTAACCAATATTTTTATGTTTATTAATTAAAGAACTATGAAAGTACATGTAAAATTTTATTTTCATTTAATTGTATTAAAATATGTGAAAATAAATATTTGTTAAACTATAAAATGTGAATCAAATGTAAGTTTACTCTTGTTTAATTAAATAAGTTTATTCAATTTTTTTCTAAAATTAGATAGTCATATTTAAAAAATAAAAATTTAGAAACTTTAATATAAGAAATGTATTTAACTTTTATATATTATTAATTTATACTTTTAGATATTATTATTATTAATGTTATTGTTTTTGTTATTTTTAATGTATTGCTTTTATAAGAAAGTACTATCTCGTACCACGGGTTGCCCTAAATCTAAATCTTTTAAAAACAAAGTTTAGATCTAATTCAAAACTCAATCAATTTGGATTAAGTCCTGGTCGGATCGGCCCTCTTGGGCCTTGGGCCGATCGGTCCATTCATCTAAGGTATCAAGGTATCAAGTCCAAGTCCACACCCCTGCC
>JANIPN010000008.1:14114044-14127291 GCA_027478595.1 Erythroxylum anguifugum | reverse complement strand
CCCACTTGCTTCTTCTTTTTCCTGCTGCGTCTCCTCTCGTGCAATTTTCTTCTCTCCAGCGTTGTCTCCTCTTCTGCTAGTTGGCGTTGTCTTCTCCGGCCATTGTCATCGTGTCCTTCGGTGGAGGTATTTTTGCAACCACTGTCATGGTTTTTTTCATATATTGGATGAAAGTTAATTTGGGTATTTGGTTACTTTCGTTTATTTGTGTATTTTGTGATTGGAAAACAACTTTAAGGTATAAATGTTAGTGATAGAAGGGACAAGACTTGATTTTGGTTGTGATGTTGGGATGAATTTCTGATGCATATAAGGTGTTTGATGAAATGTCTGTTCTTTAAAAAAATGATTTCAGTTCTTTCTGAGTATATATAATAAAGAAAATTTCAACAATATTCACGCATACAAACACTCCACTAACAACTCATATCTAGTCCTTTGATGCTCCATATTGAGTTGCAATGATTGCCTCCGAATGGTTCTCCATTGCCATAAGTGAGTAAACAAATACAACCAAAGTTGGATGGTTACTGTTGTATCAATTTTTGGAATGGAGAAAGGAAACATGATATGACTTTACATGCAAACCAAGAGGGAGGCACAAAAGAATTCACTTATTATAGATAAGACGTAATAAAGGCTACTATCCATTTTAATTCACAGGCCTTATATGCCACTGGTATATCTTGGACAGGTCGATAACATGAATATATGCCATTGCTATCGGCTCGCTCTTTTGATTTAGTACTGAAGCAAGCAAATACAACAAATAAGCACAATAATCAATATATTAACATCAAAAGAAATCATATTAACATTGATTCAAGAACAAATCCCTAAAGGAGTTTAGAATATCATTAACAACATGTTCAACATTCTCAAACCCAAGTCATACATCAAAATGAAGAAAATAAACAAGAGAAAGTAGGAAAGAACTTGAAATGGTTGGGTTAGAGTGGTTAGACATTAGTTGCAGATGCTCCTCTCCCCTTCTCTCCTTCATCTCTCTTCCTTGTGTCTCTCTCAAAGTGGCAAATGGAGGCACAAAATTAGGGTTCTTTTTCCCTCTCTGTAGTCTTTTCTATTTAGGGTAAAATCGAAATTAGGGTTCTTTTTCCCTCTCTGTAGTCTTTTCTATTTAGGGTAAAATCTACCCTAACCTAAAAAGTCCAAAATAACCCCGTAAAGTTGAGTTTTCAAAGCTGATTTGCATTTGTTATCTCGCAGGACGATCTTGCCCTGTATATTTTGCTCCTATCACAATCGTAGCCATAGGCCATGATCGTGGGCCTGGATCTTTCACCATGCTTCCTCTAAATCTTCTTTGTTCTTTAATATCTGATCTCAAATACTAACAAACACATCAAGGTACCTCAAATACGCAAAATTTAAGCTTAATAATACAATGGAGGATATTCATTTATTACAATTAACTTATCACCTTAACCAATGATGAAATTGTGGAACCAATTTAAGTAGGCTAAGTACAACATTAAATACAAAAATTGTGCTACCCTACTCGCGATGAGGCCTAGGCTTTGTTTAGTAAATGATTGATGAATTATTTTTGACAGATTAAAAGGTATTTGGCTATTTGACTATGTCATGTTGCTAATAATCATATCTGGTAATCAACTAATTGAGTTGATAGATTGAACCCAATTTGTTGTTTTTGAAAATGCTCCTATGAGAAGCGTTTTGCTCCAGCAACTAAAAAATTAAGAGGCAAAAAGATGTTTGTGCCCAAAAGTTATTACAAATTACTCAAGCTTCTATTTTTTATTATTGCTTTCCCTTTATCAAACTTTAACTTGATTAATAAAGAGGAAGAAAATAATAGTACTAGTAGTAATAATATTAATATTTATTATTATTATTATTATTATTATTATTATTATTATTATATATTCTATGTTTTTTATTAGAGTTATAAACTTAATTTTTGTGAAATTAAATACCTAAAATCTAAATTCTTATAAAAATACTCAAAGAAATATTAAAATATAATATTCCTGTCTTTATAAATCTTTTTTTAAATTATGCTGAAGTTATTTTACACATAAATGATTAATAGTAAACAACTAATTTTATCAAATATTTTTAAATAGATAGCCGATGTTATCTATTGATCAAATTAAATTGATATAATTCAATACTAACTAGCCGTTAATAGAATAAACTAATAATTAATACAAGTCGCTAACTACCCTAATAAAAAAGGTGAGCAATGACAAAATAGATATCCAAAATTTAGCTTTTGTGATGATCTGCCAAGCGCTAAGATGGTCCGAAACCATGGGCCTGCACCGGATTCCTCTGAATTCATCGTTCCCTTCCATAACAGTTTTTGTATTCATCTTAAACAAGCCTACTTAGTAGTTTGTGGTATGGTGTACCTTCTCTGGGTCTTACTCTTGCGGGAAAAATGGCTCAGCTTCAACAGGAAATAGTGAAATTTAAAGTTCATTTTCATCATCATATTCTAAGATGAAAGCATGCACATATATTGGGCCTTGTTAGCAAACAAATGAAACCCAGGTAGAATATATAATTTCTTCATTTTCATTTGTTATTTTAACGTCCCTTAGGTTCGTCGCTGATTTTCTCTTCCGCTTTATTTCGCCCTCTCGGGCTCAACAATCTACATACAATTCCTTCCCTTCTGGGACTGACAATTCCCTCCCTTGCAGACACCTTTGCCTTGTACATGTACTCTTTATACGCAAAGCACACACATGCGATCAATCGAAGAACCACCCAGGCCTTAAACTTCCTCCTTTCCTTTGTCTTCTGAGATCTGATTGGTTCCTCTGTACCTCTCTTCACTCTCTCGAGACAGTTGGTTTTTTTATTCTCATTATCTGAATCGCTTTTTGCAGTTCGTTTTCTTTTTTCGCTTTGGTTAGTGTGGAAATTAAATTTTTAATGGTTTGTGTTTAGGGATATGAAGAGAATACGAGACGACGTTTATGTTGGAGGTGGGGGTGGAACTGTTGGTGGTGGCGGCGGCTCGCAATTTAAACGGCCTTTTGGTTCTTCTCGTGGAGAATCGTGAGTTTGAACTTATATCGTGCCTGTGGTTACACTGTTGGTACTGTGTTGAAGGACACGTATTTGCTTTTTCGTTGTTTTCTAAGGGTGTGTGACGGAATGAGTGTTTTTGATCATTGTGTCCTTAGTTCTGTGCTGTAGGGTTTCTGCTTTTCATTTCTCTTTTTCGAATGTTTTTATGGGTCATGCGTAGGAGTTGGTTGTTCTACCTTAGCAATTGGGGGATCGCTTATGGTCTCTCTTGATGGTTATCGGAATCAGGATCTAATTACTCAGTTTGTAATACTACTTTTCATCGTTCATGCTTGAATGATTGGATAGGATTCCGATTAAGATTAGTAGAAGCTGAGGGATGATATGCATTGAAGCCTTTTCCAATTTCTCAATTTTGCATATCTAGGATGGTTTTAATATTTGACCCTTCCTTTTCTGGAGAAATGGGGGTTTCAATGGAAGCTTAGGGATGATATGCATTGAAGAGTTTTACAATTTCTGAATTTTGCATATCCAAGAAGGTTTTAATATTTGATCCTTCCTTTTCCGGATAACGTGTGGATGAGATTTTTTGTTAACTAGTGATGTATTGTTAAAAGGCTAAAGTTGCACATGTACAAGTTTAAGTGTTATACAAGGTTGTTCTTGGGACATGTTTCAGAAAAGTTGATCGCATTTAATTTCATCTACTTTTGCTTGATGCAGCTTTGGTCAATCACAAGCTCCAATTGGAGGTGCTGGTGGAATCGTAGGCAAAGGTGGGGGTGCTGCCTGTGGGAGTGGCACATCACAGAAGTTAACTACCAGTGACGCTTTAAGTTATCTCAAAGAAGTAAAAGACATGTTTCAGGACCAAAGGGAAAAATATGACATGTTCCTTGAGGTCATGAAGGACTTCAAGGCACAAAGGTCATTTCTCCTCTAACATTTTGCTATATTCTTAGCAAGGGATGTTGGCTTTAATCCTTAACAATTCCATTTTCTTATGTTGTTCCTTGCAGAACGGACACAGCTGGTGTCATTGCTAGAGTGAAAGATTTATTTAAAGGCCACAACAACTTGATTTTTGGTTTTAACACCTTCTTGCCAAAGGGGTATGAAATAACTCTCGATGAGGATGAGGCTCCACCAAAGAAAACGGTTGAATTTGAAGAAGCTATCAGTTTTGTAAACAAAATAAAGGTTGAAATATCATTTTTCTGTTTATCTGGAGTTCTTACTGATTCAGTTCAGACTATTGACTCATGATTTCTATTCCACAGAGGCGATTCCAAAATGATGAACATGTTTATAAGTCATTCCTAGACATTTTGAATATGTATAGGAAAGAACACAAGGACATAAATGAGGTCTACAGTGAGGTAAATACTCATTCTTCCTTTCTACTGTGTCCTGGTAGGATTTTAAGCACATCTTTTTTTAAGGAAATTTACAATTTCAATTGTTTTTTATCTAATGATCTTTCAGGTCGCTACACTTTTTGAAGATCATCAAGATTTGCTTGATGAGTTCACCAGATTTTTACCTGATAATTCTGCATCAGCCGTGGTGCAAACAGTTCCATATGCTCGAAATGCTACCCACCGAAACTCACTGATTCCTTTACAGCAACAACAAATTGACAAGGTATCTGCAGGCCGTTTTATTTCCTTCCGCCAATTGATGGGTTTGACCTGGGTGTTCAGGGGCAGAGCCGCTTGTACTCCAGTGAGGGCAGCTCCCCCACTGATCTCTGTGGCTCCGCCCCTGTGAAGGTGAATAAACTTAGTTTAATCATTCCTAGGACAATTAAGAAAGTAATGCTTGGCATTAATCATTAAGGAGCTCATAAAAATCAAATGGCTTGTTTCAATAAACTATAGTTATTTTGTGTAATGTGTCTCTATACTGGTCTAAGAAAAAATATTTTTAGTTGTATGTGTGCGTGGGTTCCTCCTACTGAGCTTGATTTAGCTTCTCCTATGGTGAGATTGGTTTGTTAAGAACACATGACTGATAATGAATATCTTTTTCTAGCAACGTCGTCGAGATAGAATCAATGCTTCTCATGGTGAGCGTGATCTTAGCATTGATCGACCTGAACTCGATGATGACAAAGCAACATTAAAAATACAAAAGGAGCCGAGAAGGCGTGTGGAGAAGGAGGGTAGGGACAGAAGAAATCGTGAACAGGATGATAGGGAACTTGAGCATGACAGCAATAGGGATTTCAGTTTGCAACGGGACAAGAAGAAATCTGCTCCCAAGATTGAAAGTTTCGGAGCAAATTCAAATGTTGCTTCCTATGATGACAAAGGTTCATGCTCCTTTATACTTCCAGCAACTTACGCATTTGACATTTCTCTGAAACATTATTTTAGTAGGTTTTCTGATTTTATTATAGTGTGTGAATGGAGAAGGCAAATTTTTATTGGTTTCCATTTTATGTTCTCCAAAAGGTGTTCTGTTTTTGCCCTCTGAACTAGTTCTGATAATCTCTGTCAATACTGGCTTCATGGCTGTAAAATATCTTAGTCCTTGCTGTCGAGCACACTAACTTCATACTCTTTTGTGGGTGAACCTTGTTTTTTGGCATCATAACGTTGGGATGTTCTTGCTACCTTAGAAAGATGATGGCTTCATGTTGGAGTTTTCTACATATAACATTGGTGAAGTATGAAAACATATTTTAGCGAACAAGAATAAAATCAACTTATATATTATCACCAGTTTTTTGAAACTTCATTCTTATTATGATGAGAATCAGCTTTTATTGTTTTTCTTCCAATGTCTTCGAACGTTTAATGAATGGTTCTGGAGATTATTTACCACTCATCTTTTAGCCTCTTCTTTTTCTGATTATTAAAGTAATTGCTTGAACATGGTTGTGCAGGGTTTCAGGTTTTAATATCATACATGTCCTGATTTTTATGCCAGAATTCTCATCTGGCTTGATTTCTTAAAGTGATAAGAAATTTTAACCTTTTGTTCTTCTAAATCTTTCTTCCAGGCGTATCCAGTCAATGGTTCATCTTCTGCGAGAAAGTGAAGGAAAAATTAAGCAATCCAGATGACTACCAGGCATTCTTGAAGTGTCTTAATATTTTCAACAATGGGATCATAGAAAAGAATGATCTACAAAAACTGGTTTGTAACCTATCTTGTCAAGAAAGGATATTTTCACCATGGAAGACATTTATAATTTTGCTTTTAAACAGTAAATTTGATAGTTATAGTGACTTGCCATCACTATACATTTCACTGGGACCAATTCAATTTTCTATGCATGCAATGCCTTTCTCTTACTTAGTTGCCAAAAAAAGAATTGCAGTTTGATGGTCTAGTTTGAGTTATCCTACCTTTTCAATTAACATTTAAATTCATAGCATACAAAGTGCTTACAGATGAAATTCTTACTTCCAAATACTTACAAACGAAGTTTGTTACAGGTGACTGATTTAATTGGCAAATATCCTGATCTTATGGAGGAGCTAAATGACTTCTTGGATCGCTGTGAACATGATGGTGTGTTTGAATTTTTTAATGCATTTGTATAACGTTCCAAGTTGCTTTTGATATCTTTTCTCTTTTTCTTAAATTGTTCTTCAATCTTTCTTGCAGATGGATTTCTTGCTGGGGTTATGAGTAAGAGTAAGTTTGTAATGATGTGACTATTAACCCAACAGTTTCTTAACAAATTGAGGTCAGGTATATGTTAATGATCTAATATAGGCTGTTATTGATCTTACAAGAGGAATACTTTGGCTGGGTGCAGAATCAGTAGGTAGTGGTGGGCATGTATCCAGATCATTGAAGATGGAAGAGAAAGATAAAGACCATAAGCGGGAATTTGACGGAGTTAAAGAAAAGGAAAGATGCAGGGAGAAGTATATGGGAAAGTCCATTCAAGAACTAGACCTTTCAAACTGTGCACGTTGTACCCCTAGTTATCGGCTTTTGCCTGATGATGTATGAAGTTTTAACATATTATCTGTTCTTTTTGAAAATCAAGTTTCATGCCAGTGTGCTTATTGACTTCTGTTCATTTTCAGTATCCAATAGCTTTAGCAAGTCAAAGATCCGAGCTTGGCGCTCAAGTATTAAATGATCAATGGGTTTCTGTGACATCGGGGAGTGAAGATTACTCTTTTAAACATATGCGTAGAAATCAGTATGAAGAGAGTTTGTTCAGATGCGAAGATGACAGGTAAGGTGTTTGTTGACATATGGCAGTCACAGATTCTAATGCTTTCCTCTCTCTATTTTTTTGTTTGATATTTCTGGGTTTCTTTCTAAGGAATTGATAGTATTCTATTTTTTCTTAGATTTGAGCTGGATATGTTGCTGGAATCTGTGAGCTCTGCGGCCAAACGGACAGAAGAGTTACTCAACAGCATCAATGAGAATAAAATAGAGACTCCAATCCGCATTGAAGACCACTTTATTGGTTTGTTCCGAGGGATATTTTTAGATGGACTTAATTTGAGATTAACTAGCTTGCTTTAGGCTGAATTTTTCATATTCAAACTTCTCTTTGTTACTAACTTACCTGTTGCTTAATATTTCTATGCAGCTTTAAATTTAAGATGTATTGAAAGGTTGTATGGTGACCATGGCCTTGATGTGATTGACATATTGCGTAAAAACCCAACCATAGCACTTCCTGTTATGTTAACACGATTGAAGCAGAAACAAGAGGAGTGGACTAGGTGCCGATCTGATTTTAATAAGGTTTGGGCTGAAATTTATGCAAAGAACCACTTCAAATCTCTGGATCATCGCAGCTTCTATTTCAAGCAACAAGATTCAAAGAACTTGAGCGCAAGAGGTGTGCTAAATTCTATCATTCACCAATATCGTGCATGCTTTTTACAAGCTTTTTGCACTTGAGCTCATCATCTAGTTGAATATTTGTTAGTTCTACTGTTGGTAATGGTTTGACGTGTAGAACATTATATAGAATTTTTCTATGGGAAAAACACCCATTATGCACTATAATGTGGGGTGGATGGCCATATAAATGAATATTTGACATTATCAGTGGTCACAGTTGTGGGATATAGATGAGTTGGGAATTGGGAAATACTTTGTGAACTCTTATTAGTTGTAGAGAGTATAAGCGATGATTCAGTTTATCTGTGGATAGGTCAGCTATAAATTTTGTTAATTTACTCTGGAATATCTCCGGATGTTAAGTAGACAAGGGCTAGCTTTTGCTCACAGTTCCTTTTTAATTTAAAGCTAACTGACATCAGAAGAGTGGAAATATGATGTTGGCTATCACATGGTCTAATAGCTGACTATCTGGAAGACAGTTTATCGGTATCTGGAGGGTTTAATTTATTGGAATCTTAAACTTTTGTCGCAAACAGATTTCCAGTATTCTATACCTTCTCTTATTCTATTATCCATGTTATGCTAAATGGTTGTTTTCTAAAAACAGCGATGGTGACTGAAATAAAGGAATTCAAAGATAAGCAGCAGCAGGAGGATGACCTTCTTCTTGCATTTGCTGCTGGAAACAAACAACCTTTCGTACCACATTTGGAATATGAATACCGAGATGTCAACATTCATGAAGACTTGCATAAACTTGTCGAATATTCTTGTGAAGAAGTTTGCTCAACCAAAGAACAATTCAATAAAGTTATGAGGCTCTGGACAGGGTTTGTAGAACCTATGTTGGGCATTGTTCGTCACCCTAGTGGCACAGACAGTTCTGAAGATGATGATAGGACTAGGGGTCCTGCCATGAACTGTGGTGGATCGACTATTGCCGAGAATGGTGGAATCCCTGTTGCTGATCCTACTATATTGAATTATAAGCAATCAAAATCATCTGCTAGTGGGGATGAAAGCATTTTACCCGAACTGGTGAACCTTAGCAAGCCAAGTTTTGCAAATGGAGACAGTTCACCAAACGAAGCCAATTTTCCTGAATCAGATCGTTCTTGCAGAGACAAGCCAGCCTCAAATACACATGTGCTAGAAAGAGAGCACAAGGATGCTGTTATGAGTGACAGAATATCTGGATATAGTCGACAAGTTGACTCCGTACAGGGAATGACTGATACGAACTCATCTCATATGAGTGGAGCAGAAGATGGTCATGTAGGAACCAGCACTAACTGGATTGCAGGTCTGTTTTGAATTAATTTTGAGTCCTTTATACTTGTTATTTGACAAAATGCAGTTATTAAGTTCTATTCTACATTTTTTGATATTTTGGAACATTGACATTTGAAGTATCTGGTGCACTTCCATCTATGGCTGCTGGCATTGCTACCGTTGACTACAAACTCAAAACTGGTATTGATAGTGGCTTTCCACTTGAGGTATGTATCTTATAATTTAGTGATGCTATGTGTTATGATTCATGCCAAAATTGTTTGGCATTTCTTGCTTTGTGGCTGCCCTATATGTATAAATCAGTTGGTTGGGATTTCTGTGCTCAGTGACATGCTCTTTTTAAGTGAACATTATTAATTTCCATATCCTTTGATCGTCAGATTGGTGTTGCAAAATCAGTTTTGGCCACAAATGGAATATCAGTTGACCCCTCTAAAGCTAGTAGATACCATGAAGAATCTTGTGGTCCGTCCAAAATTGAAAAAGAGGAGGGTGAGTTATCTCCAAATGGTGATTGTGAGGACAATTTTGTGGTCTATGGAGATACTAGTATGGAGGCTATTCCCAAGGTGAAACACAGCTCTGAAGGCAAGCAGAATGATGCTGGAAATGGGGAAGACTCTCATCGTCCTGATGCTAGAGAAGAAAATGATGCTGATGCAGATGCTGATGATGAGGACAGTGAAAATGCTTCGGAAGCTGGTGATGATGCCTCAGGCAGTGAGTCTGATGGTGATGAATGCTCCAGGGAAGATGATGAAGATGTTGAACGTGATGACGTTGATGGGAAGGCTGAGAGTGAAGGTGAAGCTGAGGGAACAAGTGATGCCCTGTTTACTGGTGGAGATGGGCCTTTGTCAGAACGTTTTCTGTCGCTGAAGCCTCTTTCCAGGCATGTTCCATCAGGTTCACTTGACAAGGAAAGAAAAGATTCTCAAATTTTCTATGGGAACGATGATTTCTATGTGCTTTTCCGGCTTCATCAAGTATGTAACACATTAATGGGACATTCTTTTTTGATACTGTTCATAATTCATCGTCAATTAACTACTGTGTATTCAATTTGTCAGATCCTCTATGAAAGAATCTTATCAGCAAAAACAAATTCATTTGGTGCTGAAGTGAGATGGAAAACTGCCAAGGATTCTGGTCCTCCTGATCCCTATGCTAGGTGTTTTAATAGTTAGTTTTGTATTTTTACTGTTTCACTGCATCATGAGCCTGTTTCGATGATTAACATTTGTTTTTTATGTAGATTTATGACTGCATTGTACAATTTGCTTGATGGATCTGCGGACAATGCAAAGTTTGAAGATGAATGCAGAGCTATAATTGGGAATCAGTCATATGTGTTATTCACTCTGGACAAGTTGATATACAAGTTGGTGAAACAGGTTGGGATACTAAACTTCATTTCCATGTATTCATGATTTGTTTTGTTTGTGGAAATATGTGAATTATGGCTTCTGTTGCAGCTTCAAACTGTTTCAACTGACGAAATGGACAATAAACTTCTTCAATTGCATGAGTATGAGAAATCCCGAAGGGCTGGGAAGTTCATTGATTCGATTTATTATGATAATGCACGATTCCTTCTTCATGATGAAAACATATACCGAATGGAATTTGTTAGCCACTTTACCTTTCTTTCTTCTGTTTATAGATTTTACCTTTAGTATTCGCATGATCAACTCTTGGTTATTTTTGGCTGCTGCTTCAGTCATTTTCTTCACCCCGTTTGTCCATCCAGATGATGGACAAAGTAATTGAGAAGCCTGAGGTGTTGCAAGTTTCCATGGACCCCAAATTTGCAACATACTTGTACAGTGATTATCTGTCAGTCTTTCCTGGGAAAAAGGAGCCTCATGACATTATATTGTGCAGGTACTAACATCATACATCAGATATCCACTTTCAGGAATGTGAATGATTGTTGTTGATTAAGCATATTGTAACTCATAATCACATCTCCTTTAAAGAGTATGTTCTTCATTCAGATCCCTATTCCCTCAATTCTTTTATTGAAAAGAGTTATTTTGATTTTCATATTTGTGCTTGGGATATCGAGAAGGGAATAATTCATGGCTTTTGATGTTTTATTGACCAGTTATTCTATCAATTTTGTAAAAAAGATCAGGCTTTTGGTTTCTATACAGTACTCAAATGCGTTACTTAGAAAAGATTCTGAAATTTTATGTGACTAATAACTACTTTCAATTGATATGAGCAGAAACAAGTGCAAATATGCAGCGCTAGAAGAATCTTCTGCTTTGGGCATGGCTATCGAAGGTGTTAAAATGTTCAATGGTTTGGAGTGTAAGATTGCCTGCAATTCTTGCAAGGTATTTTTCTTGGTGTTAAGATGTTCAATTGTAGGCTCGTTCAAGTTTTTGATTTCTTTTCATTATTTCTTGCATTGTTTAAAACCTTGTTTTTGTTTCAAGTCCTTTCTTGTTAATTTCCTTTCTGTTTTTCCTTGTTGCTGAACGTTAATCTTTTTGGTGGCAGATATCTTATGTGCTAGATACAGAGGATTTCTTTTTCCGTCCAAGGAGGAAAAAGTACAATTCATCTCAAAGTTTCCATGATTGGGAAAGGGCAAGGGTACAGCGTTTCCATAGATTCTTATCAGCCTCATGACAAATTTGGCATGACCTATTTTCGGTTCAAGGTAAATGGGGTGTCGCATCATCAATATGGTATATAGCTTTCACGCTCTCTTGCTATCCATCCTCTTGAACATTTCAGGGGTATATAAGCACATTTCCTGCTTGTGTTTCGATGGAGGCAGTTTCGATGTACACTAATTGTCAAGTTGACAACCTTTAGAAAGTCACGTTGGCTGAATGATGTACAATACAATCCTGCAAGGGCACATGAGCGCCATTTTAACCATCACGGTGTACATAAGGCTGATGGATGATAATTTTGTAGAGATGTTTCTTATCTCCTTGTTAATCATGTGTTTGTAAGTAGGAACATTGTATGGCCTTTTCATTTTGGTTATTTCCTGCGCTTGGTAGTTTTAAGGTTCCTTTCATGGGTCAGGGATTTGCAGCAGTTGAGTTAGAATACACCTGCCTGTGCAAGTGTTAAAAGATTTCCGTTGAAAGAAAAAGATCTGTAAAAGTGAGAGGTGGAAGTTGTTCAGAACATAGGTTAATCTTAATCTATACATATTTCCAAATTTCAATCTAATTGATTTTATGTCGCTGCACATTCTTTTTCGTAGCAGAACGAAGATATATATTTTATTTCATTCTTTTGGTTGTATTCTCACAAAGTTATGTTCTTTTGTGTAGGGTTATAAGACTAGTATTACAAAAGAGCAAGTATTGGAACTTGTTAGTGAGATTAGAAAAGAAAATGAGACTGTAGAAGTATTATTTTCTTATTTAGGTGGGCCAACTGATTATTTTTTATTAAATTCATCACTCTGATTCACAGACCCATTTTAGTGAGTGGCGTGATTGTTACGAGAAGCTGTTTTCGCCTCATTTCTCAAGTTCTGATTAACGATTATTTTGTTCTCTAAGCTTTCTTGTTCTATGCACACGAATCTAATGAACTTGCAAAATAAAAAAAATCGAAAATTGTTTAGGGAAATATGTCGAAATATAATTGATTTCCAGTTTGTCTCAGTCTAAATGATAAAGCAGTCATTGGACGACCAAATATTTCAACTTTCAATACGCGACATCAATTAAAAAAAATTAAAACTCGAGATTGAGAACAATCTTAGCCTTGAGTTTGCTTGGATTCGTTAATCAAGCAAGTTGTAATAAACAATGAATGGATTTTGGTTTCTGGAATCTTTATTTGATACTGCCGACTTGGCCTTGTTTGGTAATTAGCTGATTCCATTAGCTATTAGCTGATAGATGATTATATTAGCTGATTTGACCAGCGGATTACATTAGCTGTTTGCAAGTTTGGTAAAATTAGCTATTTAATATTAACTATTTATGTGTAAAATGACCTATAAGGATATGACTTTTAAAAAATTATAAGGGTATAAATATTATATATCTTAGTATTTCGTTGAATATTCTTATAGGAATTTAGATTTTAGATATTAAATTCTACAAAAATTA
>JANIPN010000008.1:13918758-13929853 GCA_027478595.1 Erythroxylum anguifugum | reverse complement strand
GTTGAACTACAACTGTGAACCCTGTGGGTGTCTGGGGCTCGAACTCGAGACCTCAGGGTTTTGTTGGGTGCAAGACCTACGCCTCACACTCAGTGGTATGAGGAGTGCATCTCAACGCAACAAAATCCCTGGGTTTTGGGTTCGAGTCGCACACCCACGCACAAATCTTGAACTTCTCCCCAGGGGACAATACCTGCAGACATAGATAAGGATATTATGATAATTTACATATATTAGGGTTTTCTTATTTTGGATTTTTCCTCCTTTCTCACCAATTTGACGAAAAATATATTTGGCCTAAACTTTCCTCAGTTTCCTCTCCATTCTCTAACATTCCCTTTGCTTATTTTTGTCCAGACGGTATAAACTAATAGAAATTCAATTCTCTTCCTTTCTGTTCTCTTACTTTCTTCATATCCAAACCAAGGCTAAAGGCGTGAATTGCAAATGGTGTGTAAATTATGTTTCTTTTTGTCAACAAAAATGATAATCATTCATGAGAAACAATAGCTCACATTAATATCCGGAAACAAGACACCCATCTGCTTGCCTAGACCTAGTACAGGTTATACTTAATATTGTAAGACTTGTAAAAAAGGTATTTATTTACTCCGCCCTTGTACTTAATTTGTCTAGCATAGCATTTCACTCATTACGGCTTTCAAGGACATTTATGCTTATTGCGGTGAGTCATCATGTCTGTATAGCACTTGCCACACATTTCCCTGTTACCGTAAGTTCCTGGCGGCACGCATTTGCATCTGTCGCAGCAAGTCACGCAAGCTCTGACGCACAGGTTCTTCCTTGAATGTAATTTACACCTTTCTCCGCAAAGTGGGTAGCAATCTGAAATCAGCAAATCACCACATTTAACAACATTTTTTAAAGGAATTAAGTTAATTAGTTTTCCTGCCATGGGGAATTGTAGGCATATCATTACCTGCTCTTGTTCTAACTGGAGGAAGACTAGGCGGCTTAGTTGGTGGTGGCAGAGGGGTGGTTGGTGGCAGAGGAGTGGTGGGTGGTTTCACTGGTGGCGGCAGAGGAGCGGTGGGAGGCTTCACTGGGGGTGGCAAAGGACTGGTGGGTGGTTTCACTGGTGGCCGCATAGGAGTGGTGGGGGGTTTTACTGGGGTTGCTGGAGTAGGTGGTTTAATTAACGGTGGAGGAGAAGTTGTAGGTGGCTTGACCACTGGTGATACAGGACTTGGAGGCTTATAAACTGGCGGGGCAGGAGTTGGTGGCTTCAACGGAGGTGTAGGCGTAGGTGCTGGAGCCAACACTTTGGTAGAAATTGCCTGGCATCAGTTTTCTCAGTTAATCTCTGGTCATTTTGTAAACAAGCTAACATTCACCTACTGGTAAGAAAGTAACCATGATCTTGCTTTTGCTTGACTAGCAAACTAAAATATTTCACAAGTAGAGGTTTGAGAGATGTCTAACCACTTAAGATTTAAAGACACACTTCCTGTACAAGGCAAGAAAGTCAGTTGATATGTTCATAGGGACAAAGCAGGAATACATGATAGGTAACACTTCTTGGGAGTCTCGTTTCTTCTTTTCCTAAGCGGAATCAAAGTTACCATGGAAGGGAAGTGTGGGAAAGATGTAATATAATCTTGGAACTTAGTGTTGAACAAACATGAAGAAACTAGCCATCAATGCTATGACTTTATAGTTACCTTCTCATTGAACTCTTCATCGCTGTATGAAGCCTACAAGGGAAAAAGAAAAAAGAAAGTTAATAGTTTGCAACTCACAGTAAATAGGGAGATATAGCTAGTTTTTCTCTGAGCGCCACATACACTGGACGTTACTGTAAGAAAAACAGCTACTATCAACGACACTGCTTTCAAAGCCATGTTAAAGCTAGGCTGAAGAGAAGCAAATACAATGGGCAGATCTAACTGCCTAGTGGTTCAAGAAAGAACAAGCATGTGGGTATAAATAGATGGAAAGGAGTAATATTATGGCATTTATAATTTGGTGTGAATTTTCAATTCAATGTGAGTGCCAGCTTCATCAGATCCAGATCACAGAGTCAAGCCTCTTATGGTAGCAGCTCAAAGCTCTGACTCTAGGTTCGAGCTCGACCCTACCTGCACCATATATTTATCTATAAATTACTCGTAACAGTGAGATTCCACAACATTTTATCGTCCAGCGCATGTGGCATGCCCCCTCAACCTTTGGAGCCAAAGCCAACCTTTTTGGTGGACGTAGGACATGCTATGATCAACTTTGGTTGGGTGGGTTCACTCAGTTTTATTGATAATTGAGTCAGGTTTGGCTAGGTCTAGGACACTCCACATGACCTCATCCGATAGAATGTGGACCTAACAATAGCTGTAAAAGATAACCTAAAAAAGAGCGTTGCAATAATTTCAAAGTTATGGTTACTGTGTGAGTTAGTTTTACATTATGTCCCGGTTAAGATAGATCACTGAATTTAATCACAAACAAGGAGAGAATTTCTGGGCTTGGCAGCTATTTCTGGTGCTCGTCATCTACCCAACAATAGTCCCCAAAAACATGCGTTGCTTAGACTTATGGTAGACCTTTTCATTAGGAGGAAGCGATCCAATTCCAACCCCCTGAATAAAAACAAACGTGAGAAGGAGCTCATGAAACCTAAAATTACTACTGCCTCAAAGTTCCACTAGACTACAAGAATCTAAGCGGTGCAAGTGGGACTCTTCTAACCACCCCATTTCACGTGACGTCACATTCCATAAACATTGGTCAACATGAATCTTGCAGTTGGACCTGAGTTGGATAAATTTGTTTTTGGGATTTTAAAACTACACATGAATGGCCTCGGTCAAAGGCCTCTGAAAATTTTTAGATCCTTTTGTATATGCTCACTTCCCTGTCATCTTGGAAGCAAGCAAAGCTATGCAAAGTGCTTCTTATAATGAAAAGAACAGTAAGGTTCGGAAACAGACATAAGAATTATGGGACGGTGTCTTGTAGTGGGATTGGATGGGATACGCATCAAAATGTTTGTTTTCTTTCCATAATGGTTAAAAAGAAGTGTAATTTTATTTCTTGTGTTTGTTGTTAAAATTCGGACAACTCGTTTCGAATCTCAACTCATCTCCCTGTGCCTGATCCTCCACTTATTGCATCTTGACTTGTACCAGTAAGTACAGCCACTAAACTCTTGTAATTTCCTTGGGACTCAAGAGTAGTCGAGGTTTAAAACAATAATGGTTCTAACATTTATACTATTTCAATTACACGAGTTACTCACAGTATTCTGGTACAAGATGAATTGGTACATTGACAGGGATATTTTTTCCAGGTGCAGCAGACCCTGCACTGGATTCAGGAAATAATATCCTGACAGAAGCACATTTTGCGCCGGTTCAGGCATTGGCCCACTTATTACATGCGAATGAACTAACAAAATGCTCGAATTAGTTTAGAAGTTCATGAAAGGAAAGGAAGTGATCCATGAGGCTGAGCTACAAAGGCCTTGAGATTCACACTACAGCTATTACACCTATCCAACAAATATATAATATTTCTGAGCGTCCTTATTTATTTGAATGAATCCTACCTAGCTCTTCATCAAGAATCAGATAATCAAACCCTTTAAGATGTCATGCGGACCACTAAATTCGAAGTTAAGCCTTATCAACCAACCAAAAATGACTGATTCTAACGGTAAAGATTCACTGAAGTAGAATATGAGCGTCCATAAGATTTCAAGCTTTGGAAGACTTGATGTCTTCTTATGGCACAGAATTTTAACTGCGATACTATGCATTCTGATTGACAATTCTCGTTTCCAATTATTAGGCTTATCTTCCAGCAGTCATTGCTTTGTACATGTCCGTTTGTTCCATCCAAGAAGAAGGTGCCGAATAAGCAACAGGAAATGTAATACAATTCTAATATGCAGAAATGAATCAACTCCTATACAAAGCCTTGAATTTTGATGTTGTCACTCAACTCAATATGCTGAACAAATGGGTTATAAAGCAACTTGAGAGAGTGACCATTCATTCATTTAAAATGTCAGATTAGAGGTGAGGCCCTACCTTTGAAGTTATTTTGTCTTTTTGCTTTTTTCATTTTTAAATTTAATAAAGAAGACAATAAGAAAAATTTAGAATTATGAACTCATTATTTTCAATTCGTATTTCTGTGTATATATGTTTGATTTCGTATTAGATAGCTTGTCCAAAACAAATATCATGAGGAAGCAGATGATAGAATATATTGAAAAAAGAGAGGAGTTGTGTTGCATGTTGGTAGAAAATTGCACATGATTTACGCAACAAGATCTTCCTCATCCTCGAAACTCAAATTCAACGTCTGTAACTTGAAACCTGAACCCTGTAAAACCTCAACCAAACTAGATGCGACCCCTGTAGCTTGTACTGTCGTCTGCTTCATCAACTGTATAGATAAAATCAAGGAAGTCATATTCATACGCTGTTGTTGCAGTCTAACATTTGGCATATGCACAACACAAGCTCTAGTCTAATAAAACAATGCTCATTTGGCTTCATATCATTCTGCAATTTCTGCGGTAGGAATTATCTTTATACAAACCTCAACACTTGCAATACCCTCAAGAACTTCAACCTTCAAATCCAAAATACCGTCGATGTCCTACACAGAAAAGTGCAACATCAATTTTGAGGATCAAATTTGAAGAGTATGATTACCCTGTAACTTCATAGTGAAAATGAAACTTGAGAGACTGAAAAACAGCTAAGATTGAAAAACTTTTCCATGATAGTAAAAGCAAAAGGAAACAAGATCATTTTCAGATATTTTGCTGCGGAGAAAAATAAATATCTACTGACACACAGGACAAAGTTAAATTCACCTAAAACAATTTAAGCTTCAAATAGGACATCAGTTCTTTATTTATAGTAGCATTGCTTTCTTTGTTAATGCCAAAGGTAACTTTGAGCCACTCTTATGTACAATTTAACAGGAAAAGCTAAGTTACATATTATGGATATATGCCTTGGATATATTTTAAAAACCACCAGTATTTCTACCCTGTTCAAATTCATTCGTGCAATCTCCTTCTCCCAGAAACCATTTCTCTCATCAGCCTATTATCATTGCATAGAACCTCTTAAGGAACCTGCCTAACAAGGTTAACATCAGGGGGAACAGAAGATCTGTTCCCATACATTCAGGCATCCACATATTCGCTTAGTTTAATAGCAAAAATTGTGTAGTTTATGATGTCCAACCTATCAGAATGAAGGAAAAGTTTGTACCTTTAAGGCCGTTGTCACTGTCGGAATAGCTGTTTCATTCATTGTTCCTTCTGCGTTCAAGTATGCATGAGCATTCATCAGTGGATGCAAGGCATAAGCACATTTATAATCATTTAAATCAATACTACCAAGTTAGATTGTCCGGTTATCTAAAAGAATCCCAAAGACTTAAATATCTAAAACAAAATTCTAAAAGGTCGTCTCTAATACCATGATATGAATTTTAAAGAAGTAGCTCAATGCCTTTTCACTTTGATTTTATTCATCAATGTTAAAGGCTAATTTCTCTTTATTTTATACCTATTAAAGGCTTATTTTCTGTACTTACTGTTATATAATCAACTTATGGAGAGTAATGCTGTATAGAAAACAAATAATGTTTATATATATTAACACTAATAATAATGACTAATGGTGGGGTTCCCTTATTTAGATGACAGTGAAGGTTTTTAGAGTTGATATAAAGAGTAGTTCTACTGTGATTAATTCAACCTAGCTACTATTTAACATCTAAGCAAAGGTTTACAATAGTTATGTGTTATGACTTTGCTGCCGCGATGATGGATTTATGAACATATTGGTCAAGTTATATAGATTGATCCTAAGCTTGGGAATGAATATCAAAGCGGTTTAAAGAAGAACTGAAGGTAAAATGCTTGAAGAACAAGTGTGTTGAAACTGGTGGCAGTAAGCTTCTACGATTCGTATGTCTTGGCAACATGCAACGAGTTTAAGGATTTGTGACTTTTTCAAACATTAAAAGCTAAGTAAATAAAGTTGAAATCATTTTAGCATTTGTTCCGAACATCAATAATGTCATAGTTTACGAGTTAGATCACAGTCTGGCAAACAATCATGTTATAGTTCTTCGTTCACACGCGGTTTGAGATACAGGTATGTATATACCTGTGTCTTCTGGAAAACAGAGCCAAAGACACGAACCTGTCCTTTTTGTGTTTCTTTCTAGAACTAAGTATGTTATACACAACCTTGTTAACATGTACGTGTATTTTTTTTTTATATTCTTCTTTGAGCTTATTAAAATAAGTTGAATTAGAGTTTAGAGATCTTTAGCATTAATTTCAACACTCCTTAACGTTTTTACTTGAAACACCAACTTTTTCTCTCAAAGCTGCATATCTCTTTCTTGATCACCATGGTTGTAATTTGCTCCTTTTTATCAACAGTAAAAACAACTTTAGTTCATCATTCAACTTGTTTTTTTTTTTTTATTAGACCGTCATCTTTGTATACGAGTCTTGGTAAGCATTCCAAGCTCTTCTTTTTTTCCTTTTAACCCTAATTTATTTTTTGACAGCATTGGTATAACAAACTTGCTTCATGTTTTCTTAATATTGTTCAAACTTTTGCCTTTAACATTCGTTTCTCTAAATTTTTAGCATTATCATCATTTGTGCCTAGGTTTTATCAACCATAAAAATTATAGTAGATTCATCGACCATTTTCTTCTTATTTTTCACAACTTCGTACCATGTAATAGGAAACAACTTGTCTTCATTCATACTTTTAAAATTTTCATCTTTATTTGAATCAAATATCATGAAACTATCTTTGGAAAAGTGTATGGCATGACCTTTGTCAATTAATTAAACCAGACTACGAACATTTTTATTCAAACTTGGCACAAATACACATCAGTAATCAAGTTGATACTTGAATATTTTGACAGGTATTCTCTTTCCTTTCACCGTAATGAAGGCTCCATTATTTCAAACTCTTATCCTTGATTGAAAACTCTTATCAAGGACCTTGAAAATGTATTCTTCATCGAGCCATATATATGACATATGCAACTTGAGTCTATAAGTTATTCCTCTTTGTTGTTGCAACTAGACATTGCAAGACTATAAACAATATCTCATCTTCATGTTCATCAATTTCAACCAACTTTGCGTAATACCATATTAGAGTTGATATCGATTTCAGTTTTGGTACAGTATATAATATTGTATCAATCAATACTAGATATAGTTTTAGACAAATTTTTAAATTATAAAAGTCTCTTAATTTTATATGACAAAATTTTAGTTATTTATTATAAATAAATATCTATACTTGTAAATAAATGTATGTACTTTAAAAATATTGAGTTGGAACATTCATGAGATCGCCTCATGCTCTTCGTCTATCAATTATACCAATCTTCTAGAATTGAAAAGAGTAGGAAGGGGAAACATGGGAACACTAAAATCTAATAATTGAAATGTGACTATGGTTTCTACTTATGGAAAAAAAAATCAAGATTTGCTTCATTTTTACTCAAATTAACCCCGCAATCACCTAAAGACCATTAAACTCAATGGGCAAATAATAACTATGGTTTCTACTTATGGAAAAAAATCAAGATTTGCTTCATTTTTACTCAAATTAACCCCGCAATCACCTAAAGACCATTAAACTCAATGGGCAAATAATAAGTATCAAATGAGTATCTACATTTTCACTATGTGTGAAAATCAAACACCAATTATCATTGAGAGATTCTTCAAAGAGGAAGAGTGAAAAGTGCTAAAAGATACGGTTCTATTATTATTAATGATTATATATATGCTTTTGTAGCCAATAATAACCTTATTGTGATCACCTACTTTGACATGAGAAAATAATCACTAACAACAATGACGATAGGTAGGAGATTGTATGACAGCAAGGGTGAGTGAAGTAAGTCAAAAATTAGGGACTATATTTATGGTGATGATTGGTGAGAGTTTAAGGAGGTAGGAGATGATGGCAAATGATTTTACTTTTTTTTTTTTCTAATTTGAGCTTTACTTTTTAAATTTTTATTTTAGTTTAGTATTTATTACAAGGATTAGTATTGGCAGATACCACTAAAAGGGTGGTATAATTTGAAGTTGAAAATTGATACTATATTATATATTTTTATACTATTTGTCAATTAGCAAGATGCATACTGACCAATACAATGCATAATACAAAACCTTGGCTTCAACTATATTTCTTTCTTCTTGTGGCTCCTTATGTTTGAACTTGTATACTTCTTTAACATGCCAAGTTAGTTGCATGTTCTTCATCTTACAGTTAATTTAAACTAACAATATTTTAATGTATGGATGCTCATTTTGTAATATTTGCAAAGTGCAAATTTTGCCTTTTGCTTCCACTATGATATTATTTTTATTGTTTCTTTTTTATTGCCTTTGGAGCCTTCTTTGTTTATGGTCTTGAAGATAATACACAAGTTTCATCAATTTGAATTGTGTTCCTCTAAGACTAAGATTTTGGCTTCAAATTTCTTGGGGACACTTACAAGGATTTTATCAGTAATTCTTTTGTCTTCCAATTCTTCTCCAAGTAGCCTTAATTGATTTCTTCATGAGTTTGTCACTAAATTCTTTGATAGATTTATGTTCATACCTCTTTAACAGGCGAAACTCCCAAGCCCCGGATAGGATTTTAGAATACTTTCTGATCTTTTTTTAATTATCAGACACCTAATACCTTTAGTAAATTATTAACACATAAATTATTTAAATAAAGAAGATGATACATTGGAAATGATCGAGATAGCTCAACTGGTAGAGCAAGGAACTGGAAATCCTCGTGTCACCAGTTCAAATATGATTCTTGGCACATGATTAATTTGTTTAGGAGTATCGATTTTATTGTTCAACTTAACTAAATGATATAGACCGATATACAAATTCTGTTATAGGAAATAGTAGGATCATGATCCATACTTGTCCATTTCAGTGTTTGAAAATATAGCTTTTTATTTTTATTATTTTATCACTTTTTATCAGTAACGAATAAGTCTTACAAAGCAAGTGAAAGAAAAAAAAAGATTATGTTTTCTTTAAGAATGCAATAACCTCACTATTCTAATTGTTGAATCAATTGAAACCTGTGATAAATCCTAGAACAAAAAAAAGAAGTATTGCTTAAAACATTGCTTCTTTCTATCATGTATTGGCCCTTACAAAAAAAAAAATGAATCATAATTTTGTCTCAATCTTATTTTTTAGTTTCACAAGTCATGATTCTTGTAAAAATGAAGCATTTATAATAATCAAAGCTTTATATCTCTTTTCTTTTTCTTCAATATGATTCTCAAGTTGATCAACTATTGGATTGTGGAAGTTAAGGTGGAGTAGCCTCTATCTAGACCACTTTTTAAAGATCAAATGTAGCACTCCACTCTCGCAAGACACGTACCCGACATCCTAAGTAATATCCGAGTACATACTCCGCGAGGGTGGCATGTTAGCACAATCAGTCAGTAAAATCTCATTATAATTTTTTTTCTA
Source organism: Erythroxylum anguifugum (assembly GCA_027478595.1). NCBI lineage: Eukaryota > Viridiplantae > Streptophyta > Magnoliopsida > Malpighiales > Erythroxylaceae > Erythroxylum > Erythroxylum anguifugum. The sequence continues at coordinate 13,920,315 of JANIPN010000008.1, read as the reverse complement.
AACAACATATATGTGGAAATCAATAATGAAATCGGGCCCACCTTATTCATAAACTTTTTTAATCGCAGTATTACAATCATCAGAATTTCAATAGCCATTTGGACCCATTACAAATACAAAATACTTGTAATCATAATTTAATTACATTGCAAAATCATTTACAAACCTTTCCAATTTGGAAAGTTATTACAAAACAGAAATATTCAAATACACAAGTTACAATAATTGCGGAAGACTCAATTTGATACAAAATAAATAAAATACAAATGCAGACGCAAACTGATCCTGACCTCCGCCTCTTACTTGAATGTAGTAGGTATACTCCCGTTTGTCTAATGGGGTACTCTTTTGAGCCTGAAAAATAATTACAAATTTTGGGTGAGTTTTGCGAAATCAGTGAGTGAGCCATCGAGGTGAGTTTTACGACATCAGTGAGTGAGCATCCTCGATAGCTCACTCAATCACATAACACATACAATTCATACAAATCACATTCATTGGAACATATTTTGCATACAAAAATCAGTCAAATTATTCAAATCATACACATCAAATGCATATATGATGCTTATGATACCCACTTTCAATTTAATATTGTTGTAACTGAGTGCCTATAACTGTCCTGTATCTATTGTGGATACGGGCTCATTAATAACTATCCCGTATCCGTTGGGAATTGATGCTTGTGAAAGTAGCGTTGAAGAGCTCTCCCAATGTCAAGTGAGTAGAGCCTTGGTTTGAATAAATTAATGAGTAAGTGCTTTTTGTGGGGCTCCCCCCAAAGTTACGTGAATCCTCCTCCTTTTTTTTAATGTGTAACGTGAGTCTGTGTTGTTTTTAGTAAAAATGGAGGCCCCTCATGTGCAACGTTAAAGCTCCAATGCAAGCACTACCGCCGTCTCACTTCTCTAATTTATTTCCTTGTCTATTGTCTCAATTCCAGCTGTCCGTAGCTCCCAATTCAACACCTGCTTTGCTGTTCGTCAAGTTGATTTGATAATTAAACCTCCTGCGGCCACGCTTCTTATGTTTTGATTTGTTTATGTTCCATGCGTGTCCACTGTGCGTGAGATGCGCTTGACTTGTGCGTGCTCTCCTTTTTTCATTTTATTTTGTCTTTGTCCATTTAATTTGCTTTGCTCTCCACGCTCCTGGGTCCCTCTTAGCTGACATTTAATTATCCCTTGTCTCCTATTGCGTGTCTGCTTCTTGTGCCTGATATTATTTCAATTAGGAGCACAGCCGTCACCTACCCTTGTCTTTAACGCCTCCTCTACTATGCGTTTTCTATTTTTATTTCCCAACCTCCACGCAATCTCCAATCAACGAAGCTGCTGCCATTGGAGACTTCCACCAGCTTCTAACGTGAAGTTGCTAACAGCTCACGATTATTTTTTACCTTGCCATGACTCCACGCAGCTCCCTTATCTTGTGGCTGTCACGTGTAGCGTCCTTCGTTGCTAGATGATTGAAGCTCCTCTAATTTGCTGACTGAAGTGACAATTTAATTGCCAAACGATGCCAAACGCATGCTCTCCTCTCCACTTGATTTTCAAC
>JANIPN010000008.1:13852070-13868109 GCA_027478595.1 Erythroxylum anguifugum | reverse complement strand
TCAGTAGCGGTCTCTTATCGTAGGATATGTACCGGAATGACCTACGGGCGTTCCAGTGGATACTCTACGGTAAGGGGACGCTACACTGGCTCCAGCCTATAACAATTCTACCGGCGGGGAGATTAGCCCACCTTAAATCACATTAGGGTATTTAAGCACACCTCTATGATGCTGAGCTCCAAATCTATCACGCTAGGTGCCTCCTCTCGAAGTCGGCTGTCCCTGGGCGTCATCTGTCTCCATGGCTTTGCCTAGAGTAGTGCTCCGAACACCGGTAAGTTTCACGGAGGTGGAATCACCCATCACTCCCGACGTCCGCTACAATTGGGCATCACTTGGCACCCACGCCTTGGCCGGGTTAGCGCTCTTAGCACCAGAAGGAGATGAGGTTAGGGGGGAAGGATCCAGGGCCATCGTCGGGTCACCCATGGTGATGGGTGACTGCTTGAAGATCTGGAGATTCCTAGGGAAAAAGTCGAAAAAATCCTGATAGCTAGGGGTAGGAGGAAGAGAAACGCACGGTTGAGGGGAGGGTCATGGGAGTAAATTCCAAAAAGGTAGGAGTTTAAAAGAAGAGAGAGGGCAGAGCTTAGTCGATCATTCTTCTTTGCTACTTCAAACACTAGGCTTTACTTTGGATTATACGACATGCTAACATCATTATCATCATGAACATTCAGTTGAATCTCGCATAAATATAAGATCTAAAGAGGTCTGATAATACACAGTCTTATCCTTACTTAATAGAAAGATAATTTTTGATAGACTCATGTGGCATAAAAGATATTACAAAAAAGTCAAGAAGATGTTAAAAAACAAATAAAAATAAAAAATATAATATAATAATAACAACTTTAAAAAAAAGGCAACAAATCGTCATTAGAGCATGCTAACATATTAGAACTAAATGAAAGATCGAAAGTTAATTTTTTTTTCAATTAAGTTTCACATTTTTGTAGATTATGAGTTAGAAATTGGGCAAAGAATGAAACTGTTAGCTCAAGACTTTTAAATTAATGATTTTGATGATAATAATCAATAAATAATTAGTTACGTTTCAAAATTCCAATTTATTGAATTATCTTATTTATCTTGAAAGATAACGATATACAAAAGGTTATATAACTTAATTATCTCTTTAATAAAAAGAAAAATTGTTTTCCTATTTTACAGGAATCAATATAACAAACTCACTTTGATAGTAAGAAACAGTTCCGACAAATCTAGAATAGATAAGCTCCTATAATTGTTGGTACGGATAAAGGATCTTTCTATTTAACCAATTTGATAGTGGCTTCGAAAACATAGTCAAAGAGTTATTCAAACAACCAGATACTTGAAGATTCTATCAAAGATAGTGAAAAGGACGTTTTTAACGTAATCAAAGCCGATTCAAAAACAACGACTAGTTGAAAGGAATTTCTATTTAAGGGAGAACTATTGCGTTCGATAACACATATTAGATTTATAGAAATACATCAGTAGCATATGTACTTATTCTTGAGAAGTTAAACCTATACCCTCTGAGCTTTAGAAAGTGAAAACACTCTATCTAAAGAGAGATCAATATTCATTGAAGCTTATATTGAGCAAACCCTACTTTCGTTTGTTGAGAGTTTGTAAAGGCTTATTAAATACTACTAGTGTGGAAGGTTGAAGAACTTTGAAAAATATGTATTTATGAACTTGGATAAACTCATCAAATTACTACTTGGAGATTTATTAGTGAAACACTCAAGTTGGACACTTGAGGACTAGACATAAGCTTCATTATAAACCAAACTAGTATAAATTGGTTATGTCATTCTTTTTTTTTTTTCCTTAACTTTTAAATTTTCGCATTTTAGTTACAGTTGTTTTCAATTTGCAAGAAGCCTCTTTCATTTAAAATTTTAGCAGGCTTCTATCATTTTCAATATTAGTAGGCTCCTTTCATCTTAAATTTTAACATGTTCTTATTGTCCATACGAATTGATAAAAACTTGCAAAATTTTTTTAAGTTACACACAATTTAGCCCTCTCTTATATGTGTTTGCTTTATCAAAAACTACAGCAGCCAATAAATATAAGAAGAGGTTTCAGCTACGGATCTTATTATTGGACGCGACATGCTATTAAACTTATTTTCTTTGCATTTCTCCAGTGGAGTTAAAAAAATGTAATTGTCAGCCATCTTAAACATTCACTTAGTCCATCAACAAACAAGATGTTTAGTTGGACTTTAGAATTCATGAAAGAGTATGCAGAAAGCTAGATTCTCAAGTTTATATATATCAGGCATACATTCGATGATGATGGTCATATCAAGTTTATATATATCAAGTTTATACACATAGTAGCATAAGAAATAAGGGTTGGTAATTTTTTATAATTTACAATTTCAAAACAAAGAAAAAAGTCAAATAAGAACTAAATTGAAATGTGTAAATATCAATCATGTTACACCTTATTAACTTAACGAGAATCAAATGAAAAAACAAAAGACAATAGGAATATAGGCCAACGTTTCCAGAAAAACAAACCCTTAAAACGACATCGTTATGTTCTTCCCCGTCACCCTTTACAATGACCATTCCCCTCCCTTGGTCCCAATTACTCATTTCTCGCTTCTCTCTCTCGCGAACTCTTCGCACCAAGTCTCTCGATTTCGGTATTTCAGTCACAAACACCTATCTTCTCCACCCTCTATCGATCCGATTCGCCGGCAACTAACCCACCCAGAAACCAAAAACATAAAATCCAAGAAGAAGCAGAAAAACAAACCCAATATTTTTTGACAAAATTTAGAGCCAAATCCCACCTTTCAAGCCCATACCCATCAATAAAAATCCAATCATTTCCCCAATCTGATGTTTTTACCCTTGCCAATTTCTTAATTGCCGCTCTTTTTCCTGATCTAGGGTTTTTGGCCATGCGGTTGAGGGTCGTTATAGGGTTTGTCTTGATTTGAGATTAAATTGGATTGGGATTGATGGTTCTGCTAATTGATGAAAGAAGCGTGATTGATCTGTTGTTGAGTTGTAGAAGGAAGAAAGATGGAAGGGAATTACTATTCTCTTTGGGTTCGGTGGTCGCCGCGGCGTTGGTGAGAAGTGGAATCCGCGGCCGCACATGTTGCCGGTTCTAAACTCCTCGACGACTGTAGCTGTTGCCGCAGATTTTTCTTCTTCTTCTTCTTCTTCATTGTCTTTTGAATTTCTCCTCAAAGTATAACTTTTACCCTTTCTTGGCCTTTGTTTTGTTGTGCTTTTTGTTTCTTTATATCTGTCAGAGTTGACTGGACAATTGGATGTTGTTTTGTTTGGGTTCTTATGATCTTGTGTGCTTTCTTTGACAACTTTTGGTGAGCTGATTTGTGATTATGCTTTCTAGTTACTGGGTTTGATCGCTTGCTTTTTGGATAATCGTGTTTGGTGACTTGACCAGACTTTTGGTATTTCTGTATTTCAAGCTTGTTTAATTCAAGACTGTATTTTATGCTTGCTCTTTACGTTTGTGGTTGCTTGAAGCTTTCCCATGTTTTCGCGTTGAGGTATTTGCGTTTCAATTTCTCGTTTGTTATTCGAATTGGTCCTTTTGTCTTCTTATCTGAGATGATTGTTTGTTTTTCTTCATTTGATAAAATCCTTTCCTTTTCCTTTTTCCTTTTATTTCTGAATTCAATTCTTCGAATTTCTGTGTTTATGCATACCCAATTACCATTGTCGTCTATGTCTTGAATGCATGTTTGGGGTTTATTATGTGTAGCTTGTAAGGTTTTGTTTTGCTTTTCTTGTTCCACATTAATGGCAATTTCAAACCAAGGTGTTACCTTTTCTTGCTAAAATGGCTGGTTCTAGCAGCAGTTTCTCATTGTTTAAGTCGATTTATTATTTTTGTTTCTCGCCTAATTGTTACTGTATTCTGATTTGTCATTGTGTGCCTTAATTGCTTCTCTCATTTGGACTAACGTTAGTTATTGACAACAACTTTTAAAATTCCAAAGCTCCATCTGTTGCTAGGAGTTTAGGACATGCTCTTTGGTGATTATATTTGCATAAAGGTGCATATATACTTTTTTGATCTTCATTTTATTTGAGAAGTCCCGTGGCAATTCACGTTGCTAACTGTAACATACTTTATTCATAGTTGATTATTTGAATTGTATAACTTGTTTTCTGAATTCTTCTTGCACTCTTTAGCTTGCACTCTGTAATCTGTATCTCCCCCATCATGATGTACTTAAATGTTTTCCATCACTATAGGATGGCCGCAAGATTCGTGTTGGTGATTGTGCCCTTTTCAAGCCTCCCCAGGATTCCCCACCTTTCATTGGAATAATTCGGAAGCTGATTACGGGAAAGGAAGAAAGTCTCCATTTAGGGGTCAATTGGCTTTACCGACCTTCTGACGTTAAGCTTGGAAAAGATGCCTTACTAGAAGCTGCACCTAACGAAATCTTTTACTCGTTTCATAAGGATGAAATTCCTGCTGCATCATTACTCCATCCATGCAAAGTTGCATTCCTTCATAAGGGTGTTGAACTTCCTTCAGGGATATCCTCATTTGTGTGCAGAAGAGTTTATGATATTGAGAATTCGTGCTTATGGTGGTTAACTGATAAAGATTATATTAATGTAAGTGCTACATGTTTTATTTGCTTTATAATATTCTTGTAATTCATTATTATTTTGATTAGATCTGTAATAAGTTTTTGATACAGGAACGACAAGAAGAAGTAGACAAGTTATTAGACAAGACAAGAACAGAGATGCATGGGGCAGTGCAGTCGGGAGGTCGTTCCCCAAAACCCTTGAATGGTCCAACATCTACAGCTCAGTTAAGGCCTAATTCAGACAGTGCTCAAAACAGTACATCATTTGCTAAGGTGAAGAAGAGGGAACGTAGTGATCAGGTTTCTGAGCCTGCTAAACGGGAGCGCTTCTGTAAAGCAGAGGATGGAAATTTTGGTCAAAGCAGGGCTGAGCACGCATTGAAGTCTGAGATTGCAAAGATAACTGATAAAGGAGGTCTTGTTGATTTTGAAGGGGTTGAGAAATTAGTACAACTTATGCAACCTGACGGCATTGACAAAAAAATAGATGTGGCTGGACGAATAATGCTTGTTGATGTAATAGCAGTTACAGATAGTCTTGATTGCCTTGAGCGGTTTGTGCAACTCCGGGGTTTACCTGTTTTGGATGAATGGTTGCAAGAAGTACACAAAGGAAAAGTTGGTGATGGTTCCAGTCCTAAAGAAAGTGACAAGTCTGTTGAGGAGTTTCTTCTGGCACTACTTCGAGCATTGGACAAGCTACCAGTAAATCTTCATGCATTACAGAGTTGTTATGTGGGTAAATCTGTGAATCATTTGCGTTCCCATAAAATTTCTGAAATCCAAAAGAAAGCTAGGAGTTTAGTTGACACGTGGAAGAAACGTGTTGAAGCTGAGATGAATATGAATGATGCAAAAACTGGATCAGGTCGTGCTGTTTCATGGCCCACCAAACCAGCCCCATCTGAAGTATCTCATGTAGGGAACAGGAGATCTGGAGCATCTGCTGAAGTTGCAATGAGAAGCTCTATGATACAAGCTTCATCATCTAAAAGTTCTCTAGTTAAGCTTGCAGCTGGGGAAAATGTTGCAAAGTCATCTTTACCTGGCACAATGAAATCCACAAGTACTGCAGGGGGTGTTAATTCCAAGGATCCAAATTCTAGAATGTTAACTGGGACTGGAACTTCAGATCCACCTCTCACTCCAATCAAGGAGGAAAGGAGCAGCAGCTCTAGTCAATCTCAGAACAACAGCCAATCTTGTTCCAGTGACCATGCAAGGACTGTTGGTTCTTCATGTAGGGAAGATGCAAGGAGCTCAACCACTGGATCTGTGACTGTGAGCAGAAGTTCCAGTGGTGCTTCTCGACATCGGAAATCAAGCAATGGTGTGCATGGTTCCGTAGCATCAGGAGTTCAAAAGGACACCATTGCAGGAAAAGTTAGTTCTGCAAACAAGAGTTCAACCTCTGAGAAGTTATCACCAACTGGAGTTTCTCATGATAAAGAATCTGATATACCCATTGTTGATCATGGAAACAATCAGAGACTTATTGTACGTTTACCAAACACTGGTCGAAGTCCTTCTAGGGGTGCGAGTGGGGTTCCTTTGGAAGATCCTACTGCCATAAGTGGTAGAGCTTCTCCTTCCAGTGAAAAACATGATAGTCATGATAGGAATGCTAGGGGAAAGGGTGAAGTTTCACGGTCTAATAATGTATCAAGTATGAATTCCAGTTTATGTGAGGGAAAAGATGCACAGCGTGGGCTTGATGAAGGGAATAATGTGATTGCTTTAAATGAGAGACAGAAAATTGACCATGAAAGTCCAAAGATACCAGAAGCATCAAAGGCTACTGGCCCGTTATTGGGAGTTATTCCCAGATTGGGAAAAACTTACGATGCTTCTTTGAGCTCCATAAATGCTTTAGTTGAAAGCTGTGCCAAGATTTCTGAAGCTAGTGCGTCTGCTTCACCTGAGGACGATGATGTTGGAATGAACTTGCTTGCTAGTGTGGCTGCTGGAGAGATTCTGAAAGCTGACACAGTCTCACCTTCGGCTTCTCCTCTGAGAAACTCACCTGTAGCAGAAGAATCGTCAACAGTTGATGATGGCAAATTAAAAAGCATGGTTGAAGAAGCTACTCAATTCCATTGCAAATCTAATGATGTACCTGATGATAAGGCAGCTGTGGAAAGGCCAAATTCTGTCGAGTCATTGTTGGCTAAGAAGGATATGGGACATCCAGCTGACCAAATGCTAACACATGTTTCTGGGGAAAGCAAAGTTTCTTTAGTTGGCTCTGAAGATAAGAAAGGGGAATCTTCTGCAAATTTGCATCAGTCTGCTGAAGTTTCTTGTTTAAGGTTAGATGTGAAGTCCAGTGAACAAACATGTGATTCTTTAGTTGTTAACCAGTCTCTTGTTGAAAATATTGATAATCGAACAGGGGTTGAAGATGTCAATGAGTCTCTTGAATGTATGAAATCCGGTAATCAGAGGGATACTAGTAACTTTATTTCTGATTTTAAATCGAGGGGCAGGAGTTCTGCATTTGATGGCGATAGTAAGGTCAATTTTGCAAATGAAACTGCTGAGGAAAGCAGTGTAGCACCTGCATCAGAATTATCTGCTACTGGTGCAAAATGTAGCAAGGAATTGGATGAAAAACCAACATGCTCATCCTTGGAGGCTGGTCTTCAAAAGCATAGTGTTCTTGATAAAGAGTCAAGCAGTTTTGTCTTAACAGAGCAGAAGCCATCTGAAAATGTGCTAACTCGTGTGAACTCCTTAGATAGAATGGCTGAGGTTGCTAGCCTACCATCTCCTTCTGGAAATTTGTCCCTTGTGGAGCCCAAGGCTGTTGTCCCTGACAATTCTAAGATCAGCTGTCGTGTTGAGCTGAATGAGACACCACAGACAAACTTAGTTTCGTCTGGTTCAGATCACAACAATGAATGTGTTGAAGATAATTTAGATAGAAAAGATGTTCTAGGTGCATCAATGTCTCATGTTGAGTTACCCACGGTTTCTATGCGTGAAAACGATCCGTGTGAGAAATCTAGTGGGTCCAATGAGATTGAATCGGGGGAGATAAAGGAACGGCATTCTTCTGTTGCAAATGCTTCAGTCTCAGCTACTGGCTCTGGCATGGCTGTGAAGCTTGATTTTGATTTGAACGAAGGCTTTCCGATTGATGATGGAAACCAAGGTGAGCCTACTAAATCTGTGGGTCATGGGATATCATCTACTGTTCATCTACCTTGTCCTTTGCCTATTCCTGTCTCGTCTATTTCTGGAAGCTTTTCTACTTCAATTACAGTGGCTGCTGCTGCCAAAGGTCCATTTGTTCTCCCTGAAAACCCATTGCGCAGTAAGGGAGAGCTTGGGTGGAAGGGTTCAGCTGCTACAAGTGCTTTTCGACCTGCTGAACCTAGAAAGAACTTGGAAATGCCTACCTATTCTGGTGAAACCGCTATGGTCGATACTTCTAGCAAACAAGGTCGGGCTCCTCTGGACTTCGATTTAAATGTACCAGATGAGAGAGTTCTGGAAGATGTAGCTTCTCGGAATTCTCCTCGAGCATCTTGTTCTGAACCAGGAGCTCGTGATCGCACTTCTGGTGGTGGACTTGATCTTGACTTGAACAGAGTTGATGAGAGCCCAGATACTGGATTACTCTCACACAACAGCTCTCGCTTTGAAATTTCTACAACACCAAGCAAGTCATCGTTGTCTGGTGGATTGTCAAACAGTGCACTTAATATTTCAAGAGACTTTGATTTAAACAATGGACCAGGTCTTGATGAACTTGGACCTGAAACAGCATCGCGCAGTCAGTCGATGAAGAGTAGTTTACCTTTCTCTTCATCTGTTCCTGCTCTAAGAATGAATGGTGCAGAATTAGGAAATTTTTCCCCTTGGTACCCTCCTGCCAATGCCTATTCAGCCATAACAGTCCCATCAGTTTTCCCTGGTAGAGGGGAACAGAGTTTTGTTGCTCCTGCTGGTTCGCAGAGGATCTTGGCTCCTCCAAATACATCCACCACGTTTGGTCCTGAAATCTACAGGGGGTCAGTGTTATCATCTTCCCCAGCACTGCCATTTCCACCTGCAGCTCCATTCCAGTATCCAGGGTTCCCCTTTGAGACCAGTTTCCCTCTGCCATCACACACTTTTTCTGGTGCTTCAACAGCATATATGGATTCAACTTCTGGTAGTGCACTCTGCTTTCCTACTGTTCCTTCACAGCTAGTAGGTTCTGCTGGTGTAGTCTCATCTCCTTACCCTCGACCATATATGATGAGCCTTCCTGGTGGCAGCAGCAGTTTAAGTTCTGATAACAGGAAATGGGGTGGCCAACTTGATCTAAATGCAGGTCCTGGAGGAAGTGAGACAGATCAGAGAGACGAGAGACTGCCTTCAGCAATAAGACAACATTCTCTTCCAGGTTTGCAAGTGATGACAGAGGAGCAGATGAAGATGTATCAGGTGGCTGGTGTAGCAGGAAGCAGTGTATTCAAGAGGAAGGAACCTGATGGCAGTTGGGATACCCCTGATAGATTTCACAGCTACAAGCAATCATTATGGAAATAGATTCACAACCCAGTGGTTCAAGTCTGTTGGAGAGGTAAGCCATCTATTGAAGAAGAGTTTCACTGTTTTCTGTATTGATAATTTCCTGTCGTATCCTCTCTTCTTTTGGAGTGGGGTTGGGGAGCCTCTTTGTGAGGGAAGAAATGTGTGGAGGGAAGACTATGATCCCTCGCCCTACTTAGAGTAGCATAACTGCCCTTCCAAATTGGAGTTGTAATGATTTATACTTTCGGTTTGACACTTGTTCCCGTTTTCAAGGGACTGAAAGGCCAGGTTCATGAAGACCGAGGCAATGAAGAGACCATTTACAAAGTGAACTGTCCTTGGCACGGTCCAGATATTAAAGCATTTAAAATGCGACCACTGGAAGAGAGGTCTTCTGTTGTTTCCTACGGAGTGATCAACTTCATCACAGCAACAGCAGCAGCACCACCACAACCAGCTTTGCGAAAGGAGTTTTATCTGACCCAAGTGAGAGCCAACCAAAAACCTGAACAGTTTAGGACATTAAGAGGTTGTGACAACAAAAAATATGGAATCTTGCTGACTAGATGTGGTTATTTAGTTCCTTTCCTTCCCTTTTCTTGATTGTACAGTGATATATATCAAAATGAATTTGGTTGCTAAAATGATGTTTGATACATTTAAAATTTTAACTTTTTGCCATAGTTGTTGTGAATGCTGCTAATATTGATAAGGTATGTGAAGGGGACCACGTGCTGGTATAGCTTCCATATCTTAGCTGTGGAGATCGATGTCATTGTTTGAATGAGCGTTCAGTATCCAGTTAGGCACATACTTGAATTTTTTTGCATATTGTTTGTTTCTACACGGGCACTGCTGAAGCCAGGATTTGAGTTGTTCTTGTTTTTAGTTTGCAGGGTAGAATGCTAATTAATACATAGAAAATACACTTCCTCTATTCATCTTCCCTCGGAAACTATGCCAAAACTGTGCGTCGTTGGATGGATTCGACGGTGAGGTGAGTTTGTTCAATCTAAAGGTTTTACTAAATAATTTGCGACTAAATAACTGATCAACAGATGGATGTAAATCTGAAATTGTGGTGTTTATATTATATACACAATCCCATTTTAATAGGAATGTATTTATTCGTTGAAAAACTTGAGGGTCTTAAACATTGTATCTTTTAATAATACTTATTACATTTAATTAATATCAGAGTTATTGTATCAAAATTTGAAATATTTTTTAATTTTAATTATAATAAGATTATATTTGATTAAAAAATAATTATTTTAAAAAATTTAATTACCTACAAATATCTAATATTGACGGTTTTTAACACTTTATCTTAGTAGTATCAAAATCGATAAGAGTTTTAATACTATTCTCGTAACTTTGGTTCAATGTATGCAAAATTTAAAATAATTAAATTACATTAAAATTAGAAATATATTGATATATGTAAAGTAAATTTATAACTTCACTATTGTACATATTAAACATGCATACATTTCAATATAATTAGATTTTAATAATAAATACTTATTTTTGGTATTTGTGAATTGATTTTGATTATATAGATAAATATTTATTATCTTAAAATTTTAATTAATTTAATATTTTTTAAAAAATAAAATACTTTTCCCAAAAATTGCTACATTGAAATTATAATATTTTATATATATTCACTCAAAAAATTGCATTTGAGAGCAAATAGGAAGACAAGACTATGCTCGTTACTTTTGTTTCTATTGTTTATATGTTTGACCGAAGTGAATTAGATTACATTTGTTTGATTATATACTTTTGACTAAGTGAATTGGAAGGCATTGTCATTACAAGGATAATGCAAGCAGTAAGAGTGGATAATGTCACAAAGTTGTTTCTTCTTTATGCTTTTGATTTTCCGTTGAACCTGAACTATAAGTTGTAAGTTTTTAGATAACCTAATTAAGCACCCTTGCATTTCTGTGCCCTCCTCGTGGAATAGACACTTAATTCACCTTAAATTTAATCTATAGAGTTAATTAGGTCCTTCAATTAATGTATTTTTCCTTCTATCTCAAGTCCACAAAAATTACATTTGAAAACTTTGGTTGCAAACAAACCCTCGATGAGTTGGCTGGCTTATTGTGGACCAGTTTTGGAGTCGACAAGTCTGAACTAACTGCAACATTACTATTAATAGGTAAATATCATCATTCATCATGTGACTCCTTCAACAATCTCTTTTGCTATCATATGTGCATAATAATATATATAAAGAAAATTTAACATACTAGTAAAAGAAAAGTTAAAGCAGTTAATTTTATTTAGCTAGCTTGCTTTATTTTTTATAACTAATTTTCTAGTTAGTTAGACTATTAGTGAGTTTGTTGAAAAATTGTTAAGTTTCTATGGCAACAGAAGTGATGATTTATGTAAAGCAACTTAATTACTTATTCTTTTAATGAGAGAGCTCATTTTTCACTACTGAAATTAAATATGGTATTAAAGCTTAAGGAAGTTTTCTCTGTTTTTATTAATCTCTGTTTTTACTTATTTTTTCTTATGTATTACTCGTTTTTTAACCTTTCCAATTTTTCCTTTGTTCATCAATGGCAAATCAACAACCTAGACTAGAAGAGGCTCCATCCAGTCCTTACTATCTTCATGCAAGCAGAAATCCACCCCTGTTCTTGTTTCACTAGCTATGAATGGATCAAACCATCACTCATGATTTCGGTATATAAAGATTGCCTTCTTATCCAAAAACAAAGTTCAATTTATGGATGGTAGTATTTTAATTCCTATTAAAAATGATCCAACGTTTAAAGCATAATAAGGATACAATACAATGATGCTCTCATGGTTAACACATTAATCATCTCCTTCTATTGCTCAAATTGTTTATCTTGGTGGATAATGCAATCAATATATGGATAAATCTTAAAGATAGATTTATGCCAGGAGATTCTTTTAGGATCTCATATATGTAATAAGAGATTCACATCTTGAATCAAAGTGAAAGCTCTGTCACATATTACTTTACACTATTGAAAATTCTATGAGATGAACTTGTGAATCTGAGGCTTATTCTTAATTATGTGTGTTTACCTACTTATGATTGTGGAGCTTAAAAACTATTAGAAACTATATACAGTCAGATTATATCTTACACTTTCTCAGAGGTCTCAATAAAAACTTAGCAACTGACCACTCCTAAATTATGTTGATGGATCCTTTACCACCTATTAATAAGATCTTTAGCTTGGTTTTACAACATAAATGTCAACTCACTAATCTAGGAATGAATTAATCAACAGTTGAACTAATGATTTTTTATAATTGAATCTTCAATTCATATAATAACAAAGGTTTCAATAACAACAATGATAGTTATAATGCAGTTGTAATTTTCAAGCTAGAACAAAATGTTCTATATGTATTTTTATGCTTTATGGTCATACAAAGAACAAGTACTATAAAAACCATAAATACCCTCCAAGTTTTACTTTTGGATTCAATTTAACGAAATTTCCACAAAGTCTTAATTATGCAAAGGCGAATCAAGTTCACAAACCTTTTACAAGATAGAAGAGAATTTAGCTCACATATGATGTTTTAACCGCCAAACTTAACTCTCCTGAGTCTGGTAAAATCTTTACTAGCATATGTTCATCAGTTATATTTAACCTTATAAGTTCTATTTGGATCATAGATTCAGGTAACACAGATCATATTTGTTGTTCATTATCCTCTTATCATCATGTGCATAATTATTTTGTTAGGATACTAAACAATTTAACTCTTATAGTTACATATATTGGCACTGCTACTTTTATTAATTCTTTCTCACTCACCAACACCTTATTTGTCCCTTAGATTATCGTTAATTTAATATCTGCTACAAAACTTGCTTCCGTTATTAATGATAAAGAAATGAAATGATAGATTTAAGTAGTTCAGTTATGTATGTATGTTTATATTGATTTCCTCGTAAGTAATAGGTTGGTTTTGATGTTTGTTTGTCACGGGCACGCCATCCTTGTGGAATGATGCCTAATAAAGGTTTAGGGAAAGAACCCTACAAGGTGATATGCGTGCTCTAGTCACGTGTGATGATATTCGCAAGAAGATAAAGCGGTGATGGTTAAAGAGATTACAAGGAACCATGCTCAAGTTAAGTGTGAGGATCTAACATTACATGTACCAGTTGTCATCATAATAGGCCTTTTCTCGTGAGATGTTATCTCATTAAAAGAATTTGAAGATAAAAGGACACACCTGATGAGTTTAGATGTGACCTTTCAATTGTTAACTATAGATAATCAGTTTACATCTTGACATTATCCATATGTATAAGATAATGTTAACTTGGAAAAAATTGATGATAATCTCTAAAACACATAAATATACAAAGAAAATTTATATACTGAAGAAAAGATTTTTTCAATAAGTTCTTTAACCTGTGGCAATATGAAATTCATCTAAATAAGTGATAAGTTTCAATAATGCATCTTCAATCATGTCAATCGTTTATCTATTTTAAACTTTCTTACATTTGTATCATAGTAGGTTTAATATAAATCTTAAACATCACCTTCCATAAATTGAAAATATGTTTTGTTGGAATTGTGATAATGAAAAAATTAAAATAAAAGATAAGTTATCTTTCAAACAAATTCTGAAGCCTTTCAAAGTGATGCAATCGTTTTACTTTATCATTTTATTTTTGGATTAATATTATCTATATTTGTTGTGTTTTTTTATCATATGAAGGATAATACTGGAAGAGCAATAGTCTCTCAAACCATTAAACATAACCATGGATGTTCCTAAGGAAGGCAATATGACCCAACATAAAAGGGACTGTGTTGTTTATAAAATATGGAACAAAAATAACTTATTAGCTCACATTACGTTACTTAGCTACATGGATAATGATGGCATGCATGAGTTTTGTAGATATGAAATTGCTAAGGACATGTGATCCACTTTAGCTGCATGTTTTGGAGGCACCTCAGTGACCAAATTGAGGTCACTCCCTATCAAGTTTGAAACATATAAGAAACAGTTAGATCATAAAATGCAAATGCTTTTGAGGCATATGTCAAATATGATAAGTGAATTGTATGATGCTGTTTATGAATTATTAAATAAGCAATAAGTATAAGTTATGATTTGTTCATTACCTTAAAGTGGAAAGCGTATGAAAATGCATATAACTGTCAATGAGAGCATCAAGACAATGGAAGTTGCTACAAGGCATCTTATACTAGAAGAAGAACATCTTGAAGCCTCTAAGATGTCCTTTGAGATATATCCAGTTAGTTCTAGCTCACATAGAGTTATGAACTGGAAGTGTAAGCATGATGGTGGATACAAATGGAAAAAAGGTAAGACATACACCCATTATACTCAGAACTCAAAGAAGGAAAAATGAAATCAACATGGAAAAGGAAATGCCTTTTAAAGAAGCAAAACATGAAAAAAAAAAATCAAGTGCTTTAATTATGGCAATAAAGATCAGTTTTCTTGTGATTGTTGCGAGCCTAAAAAGTTACAATCCTATTATAATAACATTTTTATCTGAATGTCTCTTGCTCTATTTTTCTAATTGAATCTTTGTGGATTGTAGATTTGGGAGTGACCAACCATATAGTGAAGGATAGAGGTGCCTTTGTGAAATTATGAAAAATCTTTTATAGAAAATAATGGATTTATGTCCGAGACAACTCAAAGGTTGTACTACAAGGGGTTACAACTTGTAAATTAGACATGCTTGGTGGTCTGTTGGTTTTGATTTGTCTTGATTTTGATGTAAATTTCCACAATGGTGATTGATCCCTAAACTTGGACATATTTGTTATAGTAATGGTTTTATATTAGATGGTCTCATTGTTCTAGATGTTGTTTATTCAAATAGTATTATAAGTTATTCTTTATTTACATCATATTGATCAAAATTGAATAACTTAATTAGCTAAAGAAGGTTTCTTAAGTGATTTACATAAAGTATATTTACCTATTTGTGAATATTGTTTGGATGGTAAAATGGCACAAAAGCCATTTAAAAAGGGAACACGAGCTTCCTATCTATTGCAATTGATTTATTTAGACATATGTGGTCCAAATAATGTGAGGGCACGACATGGGGCTATATACTTTATCACTTTTGTAAATTATTATACTTGGTATGACCATATCTATTTGATTTCGCATAAATTGGAAGTAATCAAATTGTTTCATAAAGTATAAAAATTTAATAGAAAATCAATTAATAAGAAAATAAAAAATACTAAGAACTAATCAAGGACAAGAATGCTTGTTTAATAAGTTCAAGATGTTGTATAACAAAAAAGAAATAGAAAAACAACTAAATATTCCACAAACCCCACAACAAAATATCATTGTGAAAAGATATAATAGAATGCTACTACAAATGGTGTGATATATGATGACATAAGCAAATCTATCAATGACCTATTAGGGTGATGCATTGCCTACAACCACTTATATACTTAAAATTGAGTGCCCACAAAATTAGTTACGAAAACTTCGTATAAGTTTTGGACAGGAAAAAAAACCCAATATGGAACATATAAGACTGTAGGGATGTGTTACCTATGTTCATGATCTTCCTCAGAATTATAGGAAACTAGGCCCAAGAGGGATAAAAAGTAGCTTGTTAGCCCCGAAACTTTTGTTTATGTTAATTAAGCATGATTAGAGAAATTAAAGTATTATTAAATTAAGTTGGCATTAAATTGGCATGTTAGCATAAATTAAAGAAGATGAAGTTAGTTGAAATTAAAGGTGTTAGATGAAGTAGATATATTAGTTGGGTCTTGGGCCTAAAGGAAATGAAAAGAAGAATAAAGAAATGTGGGCTTAAGTTGTAGTAGGGAAGTGTAAGAATGAAAGGAGGGGAAATGAGTAAGGCAAATGGGCTTATGG
>JANIPN010000008.1:13838089-13849130 GCA_027478595.1 Erythroxylum anguifugum | reverse complement strand
ATTTTTGAAAACCGGAAGAAACCAAAACCAAAAACAAAAACTAAAAACTCAAACAAACAAGATTTTTTACCGAATTTAAAAACAAAAACAGAAAACCAAAAATAAAAACGGAAACAAACACCCCCTTAATAAATAAAAAGCAGTAGTAGAGAGAAAACACAGCAGCCAAAATGCAGAAACCAGAGGAGCAAAACAGAACACACCAGCAACCAAAGCAAAACGCAACAGCTAGAAGAGGAAAATAACAGCAACAGAACAAGCAATGTCAGGTGGGAGGAGGAGTTTCACCCATTTGACATTATCTCCATCAAATCTCTTCAAAATGGAAGGGATAACCAAAAGCCTATCGCAGATCCAACAACATGCAAGTATGGGAGACATTTTTTAGACTATAAAAGCGGTGGAACTGTGGAGGAGAAAGTTGCAAGCAGTCATACAAGGTTGAGAGGTTCAAAAGATTTTGTCATCCTTTCAAGGTGGGTTAAAGCTAGGAGATGTTACAAGGCATATTTGGGGGTGAAAGGGAACCAAATCCCACATATTTTAAGTTGGTTTAAAGTTGGTGGAGGAATTTTTCGAATCTTGAATGAGCTGGTCTGAGGTTTAAAAATGGAGCACATTAATGAGTTTTTCTAAACCCTCATTCTCCTTATTTTTGATTTTCCTTGCTTTAGTTATGATTAATTATTGAATTCTAGTTTAGACATGTTGTTTTGAGTATTTAGGATATCATTTATCTGGTTTAATTAAATAGACTAGACGATGATTTATAATGGGTAGATTTGTTTAGATTAAATTATTTCATTATATTTTTTAAATTTTATGTTGTATATCTTTTATGATGAAAGCCATAATCCTTTGTTTAAAGGTTAAAGACTTGTTAATTATTATAAGATTTTGTAGCTAGAAAGATGTTGCATCATTGAACATTTGACAAATCAAGATAATTAATTATAAGGCAATTGTCAAATTAGTGTATAAATATGGTGAAGCATTCTTTAAAAAGATTATTTAATTAATTTATGTATATAATTATGTTAGAACTTACTGAGGACATAACTTTTAATAGAAAACTTTAGTGTACTAAGATACATGCAAAGGATCTCATATAGAGAAGTCCTTCTCTTTC
Organism: Erythroxylum anguifugum; assembly: GCA_027478595.1. Lineage (NCBI taxonomy): Eukaryota > Viridiplantae > Streptophyta > Magnoliopsida > Malpighiales > Erythroxylaceae > Erythroxylum > Erythroxylum anguifugum. Next base: position 13,848,001 of record JANIPN010000008.1, on the reverse strand, counting down.
TTGTAAGTCTTTTAATCATTTTCGTTTAGTCTTTTGTCTTGTATTTAGCCTAAACATTTAATATGTAGTACTTTTCTTTTAGTTATTTAGCCTAAACATTTTCTTACTTAACCTAAATATTTCCTTGTAGACTTGTTTGATTTTTTTTACCTTGTTTTATAAGTATTTGTTATTTATTTTATTACTTATTTCTATATTTTTATTATCTATTTTTATTTTTATTTATTTTATTGTTATTATTTTTTGTTTATATATATATATATATAGACACACACACACACACACATGTGTGTGAGTCTATCGAAAATAACCTCTCTACGTATTAACGGTAAGACTTTGTATTATCAAATATCTCTAAATCTTACGTCTCAGTAAAATTTTTACTAAATTATTATTGTTATTATTTATTGTACTATTGAAATTAAAAAGGTTCAAAAGGAATGGGCTTCAACTAGATCCATGAGCTTGGATAATTCCTCTGAATTCATTTCCAATCCCATTTCACCAAATCACGAAATTATTGACTTGCCCTAATTTAACAGAGGAGGCCCTGTGTCCACTTAGCCCAACTCTTCTTCTTCATTTTGTTCCTCTCTCAGACTCTCTCTCTCTCTCTCTCTCCCCCTTCCACGTCCCAAAATCTCTCCTGGGGCAAAGCTCTCTCTTTACATTAGCACAACATAAACCAAACCCGTAAAGCCAAAATGGACAATAAACCTAGAAAGCGCGGTCGTAAACCCAAAAACTCTCCTTCCCCTGAAACCATGGACTTCCAGTTTACCTCAAACGCCCCTCCAAACGACACCGTTCCTGTCCCTTCCACCACTACAACCTCCTCCGAAATTCCGGCCACCTCCACCAGCCCTCCTCCTTCGCGCCGGGGACGAGGAAGACCCCGGAAAGCTGGGAAGCAAACGGAAACTTTGGAGCAACCCAAGTCGCCCGAACGGCGATTAACTCGACACAGCGAGCAAAACGGCGACTTTTGCGCACCCAGTAGCGAGATAAGACTGAATAACCTGATGGGGATTGCCGTGGCGGCGGCAGCGGCGGAGTGGGAAAGCGCGGTGAAGGTGGTTCCAGCTATGGATGCGGTGGTGAAAGTGTTCTGTGTGCATACTGACCCAAACTTCTCGCTTCCATGGCAGAGAAAGAGGCAATATAGTTCGAGTAGTAGTGGTTTTATTGTTGGGAGACGAAGGGTGTTAACTAATGCACATTCAGTGGAGCATCACACCCAAGTGAAGTTAAAGAAAAGAGGTTCTGACACCAAGTATTTGGCGACTGTTTTGGCTATTGGGACTGAGTGTGACATTGGTGAGTAAACTTATAATTTTTCATATGTGCATAAGCTGATGTGTATTAGTTTATGCTTTTATCAAACTTTGAGTTGTTGTAAAGAGGGGGGTAGTCTGGGTGTGTCTTTTAGGAGAGATAATTAATGTCAAGATTTAAAGAATTGTAATTCCTCAACGTTGGAACAGTCCAGTACGGTTTTCATTGAGTTGCTTAATCGAGGAAGGCTAATTAAAATCCTAAACGGAGCTTATATTTCTATGGTTGAGGATGAGGACAACGAAGAGATTGGAGGACTGGCCACACATTTTAATACTTTTTACCTTTGTTTTTATTTTTTATTTTGGCTTTTCTGGTAGAATGTTAGTATGAGAGGGATTCGTATTATGAGATGGGAAGAAACATCAATTTATCAATGGAGTGTATTTATTTGGTATCTAGTTCTGGTTGGTATTTCCTGCAATAATAATTAAATTTATCAGGCAAGACACTTTTGTTCAATACTACTTCTCCAACTGCTCAGTAGCATCACTTTTCCTTTCCTTTTTTTTTTTGAGTGATAATTTTTAAAGATAATTAAGTCAATGATTGTCAAAATATGTATGTTTGAATATCTTATAAGTTTATGGTAATGCTTACTAGTCTTTTTTACTTACGGTGCAACTGAACTGTCAAAGTTCAAAAGCTTTGAGTATTTGTTCATGTCAACTTTTGCTCTCTTTTCTTGATGTTTCAGCATTATTGACCGTTAGTGATGATGAGTTTTGGGAGGGAGTCACACCAGTTGACTTTGGAGACTTGCCTGCACTTCAAGATGCTGTCACTGTTGTTGGTTACCCAATTGGGGGCGACACAATCTCTGTAACAAGTGGTGTTGTCTCCCGAATTGAGATACTTTCTTACATCCATGGGTCAACTGAGCTCTTAGGATTGCAGGTCAGAAAGACTGGAATTCTGCCTACTATATATAGTGCTTCCATTTAGTATCGACTGCTAATGGATCCATTGTATATGTTTTCATTAAAATTCTATTTCAGATAGATGCTGCTATAAATTCTGGAAATTCTGGGGGACCCGCCTTTAATGACAAGGGGAAATGTGTTGGTATTGCATTTCAGTCTCTGAAACATGAAGATGTGGAAAATATTGGCTATGTTATTCCAACGCCAGTCATAATGCACTTTATTCATGATTATGAGAAGAATGGGGCTTATACAGGTACCCAACTGTTGAAAATGATATAGAAACTGTTTTTTACATCTTACTAGTCATATATATGCTTACAATGCTCAGCTTGTGACCACTCTGCTTTTCTTACCATAAAGTTGTTGCTTTAATAGGTTTCCCAGTTCTTGGGGTGGAGTGGCAGAAGATTGAAAATCCTGATCTCCGATTGTCAATAGGGATGGGAACTAATCAGAAAGGTGTCCGCATTAGAAGAATTGAGCCAACAGCTCCAGAATCACAAGTTCTTAATCCTTCTGATGTCATTTTAAGTTTTGATGGAATTAATATTGCTAATGATGGGACAAGTAAGTTTTTCTTATCTGCTTATCTCAGGTTAATTTAAATATTTGCATTAATTTGGCTCTTAATTTTGCAATGTGAGTAATAAGTAATCTTACATAGAATTTGCAATGTGAGTAATAAGTAATCTTACATGGTTATTCAGTCGTGTAAGACCTTTATAAAAGTTTATGACGTAGTCAAAATACCTGAGTGGATGGTCCAGAAAGAATATCGAACAGAGTTGCTTTAAATACTTCTTGCACCTTTCTTTATTGGATTTATCTAGATCCTGTCCCTAATATCCAAGGAATATAATGGGGTAAGGTTTTCTCCGGTGCTGCATATTGTGCACAGTGTTAGTCATTTTAGTTTCTCAAATTCGTCTTCTGACCTAAATGGCATTGTGTTCTGGTAAATCTTATCAGAATCAATAGCTGAGGGTGGTCACAGGACCCTACTCAAACTAGCTTTATAAATCTAATTGTTTCTTAGTTTGTGCTAAATGTTGAAACTTTCTTTGGTGTTATCATTACTGACTTATCTTTTATATTACCTTACATTAACCTTCTATTTCTCTTTTTCTTTGGATTAACTTTCAGTTCCATTCAGGCATGGAGAGCGGATAAGTTTCAGTTACCTTGTTTCTCAGAAATACACTGGGGACAAGGCTCTGGTAAAAGTTCTCCGCAATTCAAAGATATTGGAATTCAGCATTAAACTTGCAACTCACAAAAGACTTATACCAGCTCACAACAGCGGCAGACCTCCTTCTTATTACATTGTTGCTGGATTTGTTTTTGCTGCAGTATCTGTTCCTTATCTGCGATCGGAGGTGTGTAATTGAGTTTGACCTCCAGTGTGCCTGTCTCTGGCATATTGGGTTTAGAAATTTATTTTCTCTGTTTACTATTCTATTGCTTGTCACTGCTTTATCTCAGCAGTCCAGACTCTTCAATTTATAATTCCAAAGATATTTGTATTACACTGTATACATGTTTGCCTTACAAAAAAGGCTTTGGAATTTCACTAATTTCTTGGTGATTGCCCTTTGCTGCAGTATGGAAAGGATTATGAATTTGATGCTCCAGTGAAGTTGTTGGATAAACATCTGCATGCAATGGCTCAGTCTATAGATGAACAGGTTGTTGTTATTTCACAGGTATGTCTTTCTAGTCTTTCAACCAGCTTTATTCTATGCTTTTTCCATGGTATCTTGGAGCTCACTACTTTAGGATAAGTACACGCCAATCATATGCACTGCTGGACATGACTTTTTATTCACTATTTTTGATAGAGCGAAAAAAATTCATTGCATAAATTATGTTTATGAAATTTGTGCTAGGTGCTTGTGGCTGACATTAATATTGGGTATGAGGAGATTGTCAACACTCAGGTATTTGGCTTGATGTAGTTGGTTATATTAGTTAATGTAGCTTCTGTTTTTACGTTCACTAATTAAAATCTATGTTGTACCTGCAATAAAGGTTCTCTCTTTCAATGGCAAACCTGTGAAGAATCTTAAGAACTTGGCAGAGATGGTGGAAATCTGTGATGATGAGTTTTTAAAGTTTGACCTTGAATACCAGCAGGTTCTCTCTGTTAATTTGTGTGTGGGGCACCTCAATGCATACATATTGTATACTTCACACATAGGAAGCGTTCACTGATTTTGGAATTCATTGTGCAGATTGTGGTTCTACAGAACAAAACTGCCAAAGCGGCAACATTAGATATTCTTGCAACACATTGTATACCTTCTGCTATGTCTGATGATCTCAGGACTTGAGAGAAAATTTGGACCACAGAACAAAGGATTACGAATTGGTTGAAGAATGAAGCCAATGTAATGAGGATCATGTCCACTTCGATGGTCAAGTTTGCTCTTCTTGTTTGGGAGTTCATCATATACAACAGGACTTAGTATTTCTGAGAGTAGCAGCCCTTGGAGTTAAAAATGGTATGTAGTTCTTTAGTATGGAAGAACGGTACATAGGATCTGTACGTATATCTGTTTAACAGTTAGGTATGTGCGAATCAAAAGTTCAGAGGGCCATGTATCGGTACTCTTTCCGATATACTTTATATCAGGATGAAAACAGGGAGGATTTTGATAGTAGTCTCCCAAATGTTGAAGGATTTTTTCTTTTTGGGTTATGGGGACTTCTGTGGTAGTTGGGACTTGAGCCTTATATGTTATTGTGCGTCTTATGATATCTGATTTAGCACTAAGATAATTGTGGACGCTGAAGGACCTAAATGGGAAGTTCTTCAATTTGGTTACCACCTTATAAACCGCAAACTAACCAGTCTGGGTACCTCCGTTATTTATTTTCCTTTTCTGTTCATTTAACCCGAGTAGGTTAAATGCGTAATGCAGCTCATTGTATGTATTGCTCTGAGGATTGTTAATTGGTCTTTTGCGTGGGAATACCATAGTTTTGCAGGATTTGGCAAAGAAGCATCCTCTATTTTAAGTTGGTAGAGTGGGGTTTCTGAAGGTAATGGCAATCAAAGTATCAAACTCTATTTCGTTGGCAACTAACATGAGCTTTAACATTTTGTACACTAGTATACTTGCAACCAAAGGAAGGAGTCCTGGTTTTATGGAGACCCCCATGAGTAAAAACTGGCCCTTGTTCTATTCAAGGAACCCTTGCCAATAAACTAGACTTCATTTTTGTAGCTTTTCAGCAAAGGAACCTTCTCCGAGGATGGACGATGCTCTGGGATCCCTGAATCACAATCCTGATTGAGCTCTTCTTTGGATTTTCCCCACATTACCGTATAGAATCCAATGGATATTATTGCAGCTCCAATGAGACTGAAAAAAATATATACGTATACAAAAGTAGTGTCAAAGATGCCATATAAAAACAAGGGAACAGATCATTGTAGCTCTTTTCCTCTGCTTACTTTTCAAAAGGTGAAGGTGGAAGATTACTAAAACCATGAACATAAGTTTTTGACTAAGAATTTTGGCCATTTTCTGAAGTTCCATACCTGCCAAGGTGGAGAATATCACCAAGGAACATCACACCCATGCCAACGGCGATGGCAATGGACAATGGCTTGAACATTGCCACGAAGAAAGGTCCCTTCAAGTGCAGGGCCCATGTGTGAACAGTATTGTTCAAGCAACACCCAAAGAGCCCCTATAGACACAAAAGGGAACAAAAAAGAGTCAAGTACTAGAAACTGTAGATACATGGTACTCTAAGCAAATTCTTCTCCTTTATAGACTTCCATTCGTCTCTCACCGAGCAAAAGATCGAGGCCAATGCTAGATTTGGTCGCACTATCCAAACACTTGAAGTTCCTTCTGTAAGTAGAGCCACAACTGCTGCTATCACGCTCACGGACAAATTGTAGAAGAATACCACTGTTAGCTCTGCTGGGTACTCCTTCATAATTTGCGTCTATATAGTGTTACAGACTGTTCAGTTTTCACTTCAAACACTGCCCAGTTCACAATTTTACGCTGAAAATGTAAATCCCTGGAATTTTGAGCAAGACAATACCTGAACAATGTACCATAGGGGAACTAGTATATACTCTGCTGTGAGGAAAATGCTGCCAAGGACCCAGTTGGGGTTCGAAGAGTGAAGACGGTGATCAAGTAAATCGGATGATGGTGAAACTATAAACATAGGTGGGCCTTTGTAGAAAGTCACTACAAATGCGCCTGTTATTGACACAATGGTGCCCAAAACTTTGGCCTGGCTACTTGTTCTTCGCAAAGCAACAGTTTCCATCCTTTCCATGGGAATATTCATAGTTAAGTTAGAAGTGGTCCACCACAAGTATAGATAACTTGTAAGGGCGGAAGGCACTAAAGTCTCAATCAATCCACAAATGGAGTAATAGTCATCGTTCATTATCATTCAACTTTTGAAACTAGACACCAATCATCAGACAATTTCATCTATCCTCGCATGTACTAGTATTCAATTGATTATGTAACTAATTAGATTATGACAAAAAGGAAAGATAAGGTTTCTATTTGATTGCTCTCACATCCACAGACAACCTCCATTCAAACATAAGGATTTTCAACTTGGAATCAAAGCTCAACTTCATTAGATAGAGGGGCTCGTTTAAGATGGCTATTGCTAAACAAACTGAAAGCACAAATACTAACTGAAAACAGAGACAGCAGAATAAAGGTGTCAGATTGGCTTGCAGAAGTAGACATCTGCTCTAAGAACAAAAAAAAAAGTACCTTTGATCAACTTTAACAAAAAGGAAAAAAGAACCTGACGAAAACAGGATGAAAGTTTAAGCCAATGAACTTAGCGGAAGCAAACGGGGAAATTAATGGAATAGGTCATTACCTGAAAATGATAGCAAGTATGAACGTAAAAGCTGGTGTCAGGTTGCTGATCGCCGAAGCTAGCGTGGGTGAACTATAATTAATCCCTGTGTACCCCATGATTTGAGATGAACTCCTGCTCCATAACCCAAAAAATCATGATTGATAAGCCTTTCCTTTTCACTTGCACACCTTATTGAAGGACAAATTACTTAATCATCTCACAAAACCCACAACTTTTTAGGCTTCAAAAATCTACACACACAGTCGGTTAAGTAAATATTTACCCTATAAGCCCAAGAAGAGCAATTTTATACAGTATAGAGAAGCTCAGTGGAGGAAGCACTCTTGATCTGCGTCAGAATCGAAGCACATGTATTTAGTTCATAACATTAATCTTGTTTTCTCCAAAAACCCAACCCACCAAGCAGGTGAGACGAAAGAGAGAGAGATAGGGACCTGTAGGAGATGAATGGAGCGGGAAGAAGAACAAGAGCAGCAATAGCATAAGCATATACAACAAAAACATGGTAGCTCATGCCCTTCATAGTTGCTGCCTTGAAAAGTGTGTTTAAGCCCACGTTGACACACTCCATTGTCACCAACACTGCAAATGGCAACACATCTCTGTAACAGTACCTTTCTGCCATGGTTATTTACCTCTCTCTCTCTCTCTCTCTCCACCACAGAACACTAAAGCACAAAACAGGGGAAGAAAGAGAGATTGTCGTGTGTAAAACAGAGAGGATAAATAAATGCACAAAGGGAAGGTGATGCTTTTTCTTTCCAAGAGGCAAGTGTTGACAAGTTATCGTAGTGGCGCAATTATTTAACAAGGCTTGAATTTTATTATTATTGTGGTCACAAACATATACAAATACAACTACTAGCATAGCTGTGGGTAAGAAGCAATGGTTATAGTGTGAAAGGCATCTTTCACCAAATTGATTATTGCACGCATAGGTACCAATTAGCATTTCATTGGTCATTTTTAGAACTTGGACAACCTCTTCATTACAAGACAAATGGATTGGGGGATTTAATGTTTTTTTGAGTTAAACTGGACGGGGGGAAAAAAGGAAAAGGAGAAACCAATGCATTAGGTTTGATTAGCCTTTTACATAAGTGGGGTTGATTCGTGTGCCAAGCACACGTTTCTCTCATCCTTGACCATGGCAAGGATCTCGTTCTCACCGTCGCTTTTCTTAAAGGACACAAGTGGTCCACATCACTCTATAATCTATGCAGGCCTTCATCAATCAGAATTCAGAAACCAAATTCTTTATTTGGACTTCGATATCTTGTGCATTATTGGACTAAAGAATCGACGCAGAATTATTGTCAACAGTTGAAGCGCAAGTTGAATACGGAATCATTGCCTTTTCAGTCTGATAAGAGCATAATGCTCACTCCTCCTCTCAAGTGGCGTCTTCAGTTGCACCAAGCCAGTTCAGCAACTCATGCCAATTTGGTCAAATGTCCCACCCAATTCACCCACCATTTTAGGTTTCTAATATGGAACGGTCTATCCCAAAGCTCGATTCCCAGTTCTGGACATTGGAGATCCAACACCCAAAAGGGTTAACTCTTTATTGTTGAGGAAGAGAAAACGAAGGCAATGTTGGCATTCCTTCAAGTTGCACAACGAAAAGCAGCGCAGTCCCTAAAGAGGAGAGGAAAACAGAGACTTGCAACTTGAAATACAGAGTATGAGAGGCTTTATCACTACTTGTGGAATAAAAATACTCCACTTGAAGCAAAGAACAACTCTTATCTTCTATTAGTATTATGAATTATGTCTGTTTCCATTAACTAAAGCTACGGTGGATATTGAGTTCAAAACTATGTGATTTTAATTTATGTTTACGTAATAAATTTCTTTATTCAGAATTATATTTTCATTGTTCCTATTGATTGTTGAAATTGGCTACTTTTCAATTAATTATCGTTCACAAATAATTAATAGGTTTTAAAAAGTATACGATGTGATTAATTACCACGGTCAAAGCTAATTACATGTAGTTTGCTCGTAATTAGAGATGACAATGAGTCGGCTCATAGGCTAGCCCTGCCAATTTTTTAAAATTAAAAGTATAAAATATCTTTTTTAATTAAGCCCGGGCCTACTCGAAGCTTAACTCTTTTGTCGTTTTGCTCAAAATAATTAATCCTCAAGTAGGTCTGGCTTAGGCTAGCCCATGAGTCAACTCATTGAAAACATATAAATCTGGACCTATGGGTTAGTCTATTGACATCTCCAATTGTCGTAATCTATTAAATTTGAACTTTTAATAAAACATTAGACATTCCTTTTTTATGATTGTTGCAACCATTACCATTAGGTATCAATTGTATTATATAAAATAAAAAGGTCTGTCATCCAATATGTTAATTGCATCTTTGCATTATTGGTCAATTGAAATCACATGTATTAGTATTACTATCATTGATTAATTCAAAGTATTATTTACTTATTTAGTTTTCTTATTTAATTACTTTATTATTTATATATTGATTATTTACAAACTTGAAGACCTGACTATTTAAGGAAAGTTAAAGTTTTGATATTATTAAAAAAAGGAAAGAAATCTCTTTGATGTTTATTGTTGAAAAAAAAGAAAAAGAAAAAATAGGGGCAAATCATATAAAAGAGCTCCTGTGATATACTTGATTATTCATCTTAGCCCCTGTGTTTTTGATTCGTTCACTTTAGCCCCTGTGTTTTTTATTCTCATTCAAAATATCCAATTGGGTATTTTGGGACAAATTTGCCCTTGGATTATTAAAATACATATTTT
>JANIPN010000008.1:13817809-13837989 GCA_027478595.1 Erythroxylum anguifugum | reverse complement strand
TTCTGGGGAAAGTAACGGAAGAGGTGGCGAACAGGAATTTAGTGTTGTAGTGAGGGGAAGATGGATTTTGGGGATTTATGGCTTTTGTTTAAAAAAATATGTGTTCCAATAATCTAAGGGCAAATTTGTCCCAAAACACCCAATTGGATATTTTGAATGAGAATAAAAGACACAGGGGCTAAAGTAAACGAATCAAAAACACAGGGGCTAAGATGAATAATCAAGTATATCACAGGGGTTCTTTTATGTGATTTGCCAAAAATAGGTGGTTAAAAGGATACTATTTGAATCAAGTGAATTTTAGATTAATTTAAGTTAAAACTTGTGTGCATAAATTTGTATAATTTCCTTTAATTTGTTTAACCTATGAACTTCTTTTTCCATTCCTTTACCTAATTCACGTTACAACCCTTATTAAGTTCCTTTGATTTATGCATTAAATTTATTTTTGTCTGTGGTGGAGGTATAATTTATGAGCAAACTTATGTAAATAGCTTGCTATGCTTTAATTTAAGAGCTTAATGAACCTTAAACATTTTCAAGATATAGAGTAAAATCTATGAGACGGTGTCAAGTCTTGTTTCATTTGATTTTGATGGAATTGATGAGATGTTTCATTTTTATTCTAAAAATGTGTCCTACGAATGTTGGTTTTCTCAATTGTTATATTATCTTAAACTTTTAATGTGTATTAGTGTTTAGGATATTTTTGGATAATATGAAAGAAGATAAGAGACTATTAGGAGGATGATTGATGTATTAAATTGATAAATACTTAAGGACAAGCATGAGTCGATGTGGGGAAATTTAATAAGATGTTGTTTGGTTATGTTAATTGGACCTATTTCTTTTGTTTTAGATTAATTTTGGTACTTTAATGGTGAAATTAATATTTATTCTATTTTAGGAGATAAAAAGTGGAGATTACATCAAATTAAATCATTATTTGTAACAATCACGATTTTTGGAAAAAGTTGACAAATTGTCGTAATGGATAAAGTGAGATCATGCCTAATGCTAGATTCCAATTCAATTATGAGACTTATTCTCATCCCTATTATGTAGGGATTTGAATTTGTTTAGAAGACAATCTCTTTTTGTTTTTGGGTATGAAAAAGGAGAGAAAAACGTACACATACATTTCTTCATATCATTCTCTTTCGCTTTCTTTATTTTCTTTTCATCTTTCATACATATGGGGCTAAATTCAAATATTATGATTCAAGGGAATTCAAAACTCTAGTTGTAACCTTATGAGATATTATTCTAAACTTAGATTTTATTTTAATTCAAGTATTTCTTTTCTTGCTCTTTTATTTCATGAGTCATCAATATTGATTTATCTGACAAATTAATATAATATCTATAGCCATTTATAAATTCAATTATCCGTAATTGTCATGAATGATGGGTACAAGCAACAAATATATTATTTATGAATTTGAATATTTATCTTATAATAAATAAGAAAACTAAATTGAATAGTTGTAGGTATCTCAATCATTTAATTTATGGTTTTGTCTTTTCCATTAAGCATATTGCTATCATTTAATTGATACAGAATGTTATCACACTCAATCAATTTATGGTAAGTTTTGAGTTGAATACGAAGTTTGAACCAATTAATTTAAGAAAATTTAAGACTTATTATGAGTATCCTAATAGGTTTCTGACAAACTGTTGAATTATCAAAATTATTTTTTAGACCAATGATCATTGTTACAATTGGATGAAACATTTTCCTTGGATTGGGAGTTAATTAAAATTGAATTTGTCATATTCATTTAATTTTTTATTTTTTGTTAATTTTAATTTATTAGATAATTAATAATAAATTTCCACTCTATTTTGTCAATTGAAATTAATAAATTAATTTTTAGTTCTATAATTATTACAGAAATTTAGTTAATCGAAATTAATTTTAATGGTTTCAACAATTCGATCACCTATTATGCAAAACTTACAGAAGGAGATTATAGTAATCTCAACAAGGTACATCTTTATAACTTCAGCCTGTAAAATGTGTATAAGTTTGTTTCACCTCCTTCTAACTATGTGATTCCGCAATTTCTTCAAATAGAGATCGTCAAATAGCTAGTACCTGAATGATATACCAACTTGACAGAAGAAGTTTGTCTATAACAAGTAAGAAGCCATTGAAGAGCCAATTTGATTCGGACAAGCGTGTTGGAGATATGATTCAAAAACTATTGCAGGAGATATAATTCCAAATTTGTTGGAGAAAAATACTACAACAAACTCCCAAATCAATTGATTAGTTAGCTAGTAAATTAGAGGTTTTTAGTGTTTTTAGTTAGTAAGAATATATGTGAATAACATAACTTTCTGGATTTAGTTAGTTATTTGTTAGCCTATAAATTAGCATCCTAACGTGTATTGATAGTGCATTGGAGTAAAAGAGCATATGCCCTCTGTTTCTTTAAAAATATGCGGAATTCTTGTTTCTTTTGTTTTTATTCAGTAGTAATTTCTTTTAAAACTAAGCAACCTATGAGCGTTTGAGAGACAACAACAACATGATGTCCAACAATACATCAACTCTTTCACCTCTAATTTTTAATGGCAAGAGTTATCAAGTTTGGGCAATCAAAATGAAAACTCACTTAAGAGATATTGACTTGTGGCAGTGGGTCGAAGGTGAAAGGCAAATACCATCTCTAGAAAATAACCGAACACTCAATCAAATTAGGGCTCATAAAGATGAAGAAGCCAAAGCTCCAAGAGCCTTATCTCAAATTCATGATGTTGTCTTTTAATCAAAATTTTCAAAAATTATGGGTTATGAAATGGCCAAGGAAGCTTAGGACACATTGAAAGAACTCTATCATGGCAACAATAGAACAAGGTGAATGCAAGCGTTAAATATCAAAAAAGATTATGAGATTCTAAAGATGGGAGAAAAGGAGACTCTATAAGAGTTTTTGGACAGGCTAATGATAGTGGTAAATAAAATTAGATTGATGGAGAAGAGCTACCTGATAGCAGGATTGTCTTGCAAGCTTGCTCGAAAGATTTGACGCAAAAGTTTCATCTCCAGAGGATTCAAGAGATACCAATCAAAATACCTTACCTGAATTAATCAATGTCTTGCATGCTCAGGAGCAAAGAAGAATGTTGAGAAAAGAAGTAAGTCAACATGTAGTTGAGGGGACTTAGCTAGCAAAGGCCTCAACTTCAAAAGGAAAAGCTCAATCTCAATGTGGCATTTGGAGAAGCTTGGTCATCATGAAGACAATTGTTGACACAAAAGAAAGCCTCGGTGTTTCAAGTGCAAGAAGTTCGAGTATATACAAAGGAATTGCAAAAATAAGATTGAAGAAAGTGTCAATTTGGCACATATTGCTAAAGAAGAAGAAAATTTGTTTTAATATTGATGAGAAGTGCATCAAGGAGAAGCTTTTTGGAGGAAGTGCTCCAACCATTGAGGGTGATAGGAAGCACATCATTAGGCACTTGGAGTCTGTGATTTTGAATCATGGGAGAGTGTTGGAGATATGATTCAAAAAATGTTGCAGGAGATATGATTTCAAATCTGTTGAAGAAAAATACTACAACAAACTATCAAATCAGTTAATTATTTAGCTAGTTAATTGGATTTTTTGGTGTTTTAGTTAACAATAATATTTGTTAGTAGCATAACTTTATGGATTTAGTTAGTTATTTGTTAGCCTATAAATTAGCATCCTCACATGTATTGATAGTGCATTGGAGTAAAAGAGCATCTATCATCTATTTCTTTAAAAATATACATAATTCTTGTTTCTTTCATTTTGTTTTTTGCAACAATAATTTCTTTTAAAACCAAAAGAGTTGAGAAGCCACTAAAGCCAAACAGATGATTTTGGAATTGCAATGGATAGAACTTCATGGCCCTTGTGAAGGACCGTAACTAGGGCAACTAATATTGACAGTAGAGTTTCAATGACATTGGCCCTGAGTACTGAACTTCTTATACCTAGCATCTCAATCCTTGTTGAGGTCATTACACAAAAAAAAACAAAAGAGTTTGAAATTTGTTTCATTTGAGGGCTACCAGAAGTTTCATACATAAACATATTGGATTATATTAAACCACCATTGTGTTTGTTAGCCTAAATTTCATCAACTAAGTCTTCCCCTAGCTATAAGACAATTGATCTCTTCATTTGCAAATTTAACTTATTAACAAAAGAAACACAAGAATAGAATTAGATATTGCACAACAAACGTATAGGTTTGTTGACTCATATAGACACTAATGACCCACCAGAGCTTGTTTTACACAAGCGATTTTTCCTTCATTCTCAGAGTGATCTGGAAGTGAAGATTCCTTGTTATAATAGATAATATGATATGTATTAAATTATTGCGATAAATCTTATTACAGCTCTTTAGTTCAACTACAAATAATCTATTGTTCCACTTTTTTCATATGTAGCATATTACTATGCTAAAGCTAATTCAAAGTAGTTTAATGTCATATTTGTTCCGCACTGTGATTGTTGAGACCCAATTGACAATCTCGAACCGTGTTGGCTTTGTATTCGAGTCGAGATGCTTTGAGATCCTATTCCATATTAGTGATGAGAAATTACTCTTGAAGAGAAGGTAGTTGATGTCATCCACATGGTGCATGCAAAGTTCACACTGCAGGCTTAGGATATTGAACTTAATGGTATCTTTTATTAAAAGTCGGCCTATAATGGCTAGCTAAAGTATGAAAGTCAGTGTGGTACTTATACTAGAATCTCATGTCAAGCATTATCATTGGGCCTTCACGCATGGAGTTCCCATTATGAGGTCTTGCATGATCATATGGAAAATTCTTAGAATTCCTCACCTATCCACTGAACTATATCGGACTCAGATGAGTTCAATCTATATGATGAGAGGTTGTTGATTATCTCTTAAAGTCGTGTACAAGAATGAAACGAACATGACCATTAATTATCCTTAGGCCTTGCTTGATAAACGACTCATCAACCAAAAAATTGAATTGTTTGATCATGTCAAATAGCTGATGGATATGTTTAGTAATCAACTGATTAGGTTGGTGGATTGAACTCAATCAACTGATTTTTAAAAAACTCCTAATAAGGAGCATTTTGCTCTGCAGTGTTTTATTTAATACATGAAAAGTTGATTTACCCTCTACAACTAGAAACACGCATAAACGAAACCATCTGTGATCTGAGACCCTGCCTTTGCTCAGAGTTATATATCTTCTCACCAATCAATAATTGCCCTTTTTTTAAGAAGCTTTATATCTTTCAAGGATTCAAAGTTCATTATCTTCTCACCAATAAATAGAGATGGATGATTTTCATACTTTGGATTGGCATGCAAAAACTTTGTAATTCTTCGTAGAAAGTTAGGCGGCATACAACAGCTTTTTAGAGATGATTGCTTTTGATTTATGGTCATGATTTTATTATTATTATTAGTATTATTATTATTGTTGTTGTTGTTGTATTATTAATCCGTTGATTGCCAAACAGAGTTAATAATTTCCTAAACCTTTCTTTTTGATTGAATCGAAGTCTTTAGAGAGTGAAAAGAACTTAGTTTATATAGGGGATCAAGAGAGTGTCATGAATTAAAAGTTGGTACTTTTCTCATCATTGATTATGTGCTTTACAACCTCCTACATGCATTCTCTGTTGCTTGAGTTCTGCCTCATATTCCATGAGATGCTGGAGTTTATGCTAAAGTTTAGAGCATGAATTCTTGAATATCTAATGTAAAAGCAATTAGTTTGACCATGTTTACAAGGTTTCTTTGGCCTCCTTAATTTATTAAATATTTCTGTTAGCATTAACTCAAAGTTAATTTTTCATCTTTATGAAAACTCATAAGTATTTTTTTTAAAATGTAACTCAGAAGTGGACACAGGAAATTAACAGTTAAAAGAAAGAGAAGACCTGAAAATGACTGCTAGTATAAAGGTAAAAGCTGGTACAAGATTGTTCATAGCTGGAAAGAGTTGGAGAACTGTATTTGATTCCCAAAAACAATAACAATCTATTCGAAACCTTGTCCAAACAAAAAAAGAAAAATCAAAACTTTATCCATATCTTATAGCCTTTTGATCACTGAACTTCAAGGGAATAACTACAAAACTTCATATATTCATGACTATGATGTTTATGAAGTTCTGCATCTGGTAAATTCGAGAAAGATCCGAATATGACAAGGAAGTTGAGTGAAGGAAGCTCTGGTCTCTTGAATAACACAAAATATGTTATGACAATTGTATGTGAAACTTTTTTTAAATATCGACCCAAAAAAGTTAGAAGACATGTTGAACATGTGACTTTGAAACAGTCAAGGTTGTTATCAAAATATTTTCTTTAAGTGCAGATTTTTATTCTATGCTAATTTAGTTTAGATGTTATCCTATTTTTGAATTTTGGTTAAAGAAAGACTGTATAAATTGACAAGCTTTTGCTAAATACAAATACAGAGTTTTCTCCATACATATCTTCTTCCTGAAAAAACCAACAAAGTGGTATCAGAGCTCTCTTGATCTTAAGGGACCTCTAAACCTACAAACCTATAACTCATAACTCATTCTACGCCTTCCCACACTACAAAACAAAAACCATACATTAATGGATTCAAAATCATCGTTCACTGCTATTACTTTGTCAATGTTTGATGGTAGAAATTATCTAAGTTGGGCTGTTCGAATGGAAGCCTTCCTTGAAACGAATGACTTGTGGGAAGCTGTAGATAAAGACTACGACGTTTTGAACTTGCCTGCAAATCCAACGGTGGCTCAAATTAAAATCCATAAAGAAAAGAAACAGAGAAAGTCCAAAGCAAAAGCTTGCATGTTTTCAGCAATCATACCAACATTGTTTTGCAGAATCATGACGCTCAAGACGAGCTAAGAAATTTGAGATTTCTTAAAGGAGGAATATGCGGTGAACGAAAAAATGAAAGGAATGCAAGTGTTCAACTTGATCAGAGAATTTGAGATACAAAAAATGAAGGAGTTAAAAACGATCAAGGATTACTCCAACAAGCTCATTGCCATTGCCAATAACGTAAGATTTCTTGGTTTTAATTTTGATGATTTTAGAATAGTTCAAAAAATTCTAGTAACCATGCTAGAAAGATTTGAGACTACAATTTCATCACTCGAAACCTCAAAGGATTTGGCAAAAATCAGTTTGGCAGAATTGTTAAGTGCTTTACAGGCACACGAACAAAGGAGACTCATGAGGCAAGAAGGAATCGTGGAAGGCGCTTTTCAAGTAAAGTCATACAACAAAAAGAGGATTAATAACAACAATGCTCAAAGTTTTCCACCATGTTCGTATTACAAGAAAACAAATCATCCGGAATATAAGTGCTAGTGGAGGTCAGATGTAAGATGCAATAAGTGTGGACAACTAGGACATGTTGAAAGGATATGTAAAGCACAATAACATGTGGGAGAAGTCAAGTAAGCTGTAAACGATCAACTTGAGGAGGAGGAGTTATTTACAACATCATGTCTAACCAACTACAATTCAGATGAAAGTTGGCTTATTGATAGTGGTTGCACAAATCACATGACCTTTGATAAAAGGATGTTCAGAGAAATTGATACAAGTTTTATCTCCAAAGTCCAAATTGGAAATAGTGACTACATTGAAGCAAAAGAAAAGGGGACTAATTTCAAAAAAAAAAAGAAAGGGACTATAGCAATTAAAGGGCATTCAGGTTTGAAGTTAATTTCTGATTTCTTATATGTTCCTACAATAAACAAAAATCTGTTGAGTATTTGTCAGTTGCTCAATAAAGACTTTAAGGTACTGTTTGAAAATGACTATTGCATGATTAAGGATGCAATGGACAGAGAAGTATTCAATAGCAAAATGCAAAATAAAATATTTGCATTGGATTTTACGAAAGAGAACTATGCTGGTGATGCTGAGGAAGATATAATTAACACAAAGACCTTTGTATATAATGAAAACAAAATAAGTTCTTCAAGTTTAAGAACATCTACAAAAAAAAAAAGGCCAACAAGATGGATCACTGCTTCATTGTGAAAGACAAAGGAAGATTTGACTACTTGAAAATGACAAATGGAAAAGTTCATAGGAAACCTAATAGCGAAATTGTAGAAGCGCAAACGAAAAAGAAAAAGAAAAAAGACGCTTAAAATTTAAAGTCAAGGAAGAGTATTGAACATATGAATTTGAAACAGTCAAAATTGTTATCAAAACATTTTCTTTAAGTGCAGATTTTTATTTTACGCTGATTTAATTCAGATGTTATCCAATTTTTAAATTTTAATTAAAGAAAAGCTAAATAAAAAAAAATGTACTTGTCTTCTTCCTAAAAAAACCAATAAGACAGAAATCAAAAGAAAGAGGGAGAGCTCACCTGTCAAAGAAGTAGAAAGGACAAAGAACAAGGGGGGCCATAGCGTAAGAGTAAACAATATATACGAAGAAATTCAACCCTTTCAAGGTGGCTGCTTTGTACAG
Organism: Erythroxylum anguifugum; assembly: GCA_027478595.1. Classification (NCBI taxonomy): domain Eukaryota; kingdom Viridiplantae; phylum Streptophyta; class Magnoliopsida; order Malpighiales; family Erythroxylaceae; genus Erythroxylum; species Erythroxylum anguifugum. The sequence continues at coordinate 13,829,506 of JANIPN010000008.1, read as the reverse complement.
TATATTTGTTCCAACACTGGTGCACACAGCTGCGAACAGAGCAGCGACAGCCACGCCCTCGTACCAACATCTTCGTACCATCACCACTTCGACCTCCATCCTCTTTGCTATGTCTTTCTCCGGGTGTCAAAAGCAGCGAATGCAAAAAGGGGTAGTTACTAGGATTACCTAGTAATGTCCGACTCCGATGACAACCTTGGGAATATTAGGACAAATTTTAATATTCTCAATAATTGTGGCTTCCATATTTAATTTGCCGTAGTTTTGTTATTTTGTTTGTACATCAAAACGTAAATATTTATAGAAATATCTAACATCATATGCTTTCAATCGAATCATACATATTTGTCTTGTTTTTTGTGTATACTCGGTATCGTTCGGGACAATCCTCTGTTATATTCGTCCAAGCTCCTTCATCCATCCATTGCAATAAATAAATGAGAAATAGATGGATGAAAGGGTTTGGGAACAAAGTGGAATTGAATAGGGGAAACAGACGATCTGTTTCCATCATTTCATATATAAACCAGTTTCTTCAACCGAACCAGAAAAACATTATTTCATCGTTAAGCATGATTTTGTTAAGATTATTTCAAATTGTCAAAATCATTCCCAAAAAGCATGTATATATAAAATGATAAAGAGACAAAAAAACACATCTTACCTAAAGATCTCAACAATCTCGCCATTTCAAGAAGCTAAGGGAAGAAGTACTCAGTTTGATAAGAAGTTATGGTATAGAATTTGTTCGTTTTGCATTATAAAAAATCCATTCAACCACTAAACCTTTATCCAATGATGTAGAAGGTTGTGGCATCCCTTTTATTTCAGAGGAGGACTTCCTTCAAGGTTTTTGTGTCCATTCGTTTTAAAGTAGTCTTGTTACCTAAATTCACACTCATGGAAATGGGAATTTGAAAGCCAATTCGTCCCTTTCAAAGGAGAGGTAAAGACGCGATTTTTATTCGCAAGGTAAATCAAGCTAACGCTGTAGGAACACTTATTTCTGAACCCAAAAATGCATGTCCTGTTGCTAATTAATGGGGTCTCAAGTAAATATCCATTCAGATAAATTCATGATAGATAAAGCATGTATTACAAAACCCCTTACGCTCGGACCCTAGTACTATCTTACTTCTCTAATCACATTACAGAGAACACATGGAGAAGAAGTTACAGCGACATGATCCACATCTGGGAAATATTGATTCTAATATAACCAAAACAAAGTGCTTTAATCTTTCAACTTTTCCTCCGTTTCCTTTTCAGGAAAGGCATCGCAGATAGACCTCCTATACCGGACACCTGGGGATTGTTATCTGCGCCTTTTGTCATAGAATCACCGAGCTTGGGATGATCAGTGTTAGACGCATCTGCACCATCCATATTCTGCTTAATAGTGGAAGCATTCGTTTCCTCTTCTTCAGCCACTCGTTTTGTGCCCGAAGTTAATTGATGTACAACATTGTCAAACACAGCATCTTCCGTAAAACAAGGGAAATGAGAAGATTCAGAAGTTTCACGGAAAGCAGGCACAGCAGTATCTTGATGCTCACCCGTCTCCATTTCACTGATGCAGAACCCACCTCCCATTATGTGGTAATCTTTAGGAGCATCAGCCTCAAAAGTGCTACCTTGGCTAACATCTGGCTTACTAACTTCAGCTTCATGAATGCAAAATCCGCCCCCCCTTTCAAGATACTGGCTAGATGAGGTCTCAAGGGAAGGATCTTTCTCTTTATTCTGTTGCAGGACATTGAAATCACTGGGAGCTTCTCCAGACACGCCTTGATCCCTAGAGAAACCTTCTTCCCTTGCCTTATATTCAGACATTTCATATTCACTCTGATCTTGCAACTCATTCAAATCATCACTTTCTACATCACTCAACGCATAACAAACATTCTTCCGGGAACGTGTTGACTAGACACAGAACAGCAAAGAAACAGAGATTGATTCTTGTTAACTCCACGGGAAGAAAAGGATAAACAGTCATTAATATGTTATATCTATAAAGATAAAATTTTCCCAGATATCAAATTGTTATAATGCATAATGTTTGACCACAAATATTCTAGAAAAAGTTGTCAAATATTTGTCAGAGGCATTTCTGATTCACCGAGGTAGAGAAAGGCAAGGCATCATGATTTCAGTAAAGCAGAATACCTCCATACATAGATTTGAGTAAGTAACGAGCTAACAACTTGATCCTCAGATTGAGTGGTCAACAACCTAATTATATTGAAACTACTAACGAGACCCAAAATAACTTGTAAACAATCAAAGTGAATGTCTAGTAGTTTGGATCTAAAATTTAAATAGATTAAGTTGTTTATATTCCAATTAATATTTTTTGCAATAGCATCCTTAAACCATAAAAGAATCAAGGGAAGAGGAGACACGAAGCTTACCCTTCGCACTCCAAGTGGTTTTTCTGATTTAGAAACCTGAAATCCCTGCTCAGCATCACCACTGCTAACATCGCTGGAGCTATGATCAGATTCATTGTCATGAACACCTACCTTTCTCTCTGCCTTTCCCCTCCCTCTACCTCTTCTTCCTCTACCTCTTCCAAGAACTCGTGATGCTTTATCAGTGCACAGCCTGCTTTCTACCTGTGTTTGTTGTTTTGGACTCCCCACTTCAAATGAAACAGGCTCCCTAGCAGTCCTTTTGTTAGACTTCTTACTAGACATTTTATCAGAATTCTGCTCTTTGTAATTAGGAGGAACACTTTCCTCTGTTAGCTTTGAAAGCATTTCTGATTCAATATCAAAACTTTTGCTGCTTTTCCTTCTGTTAGGAACTTCTTCGGAAGAATATTCCATGAAATCTGAGGACTGGTTTCCTGTGATTCCCTTAACAGCTTTTGTGATTCTTTTACTACGAATTTTTGCGAATTTTTCATTGAATGTGTAAAACGCTTCAAGGCGCAGTTGAATCTTCATCAGAGAAGCCATTGGCCGAAGTCATATTCAAAAGAAAACAAAAAACAAAAAACTCAGCCAACTCATAACTAATAGGTGGGATTTTAACTACAATAACAAGGCAGATGAGGTAATAAATCAGATAGACAAGAACTAAAGCATTTGAGTGTGCTGGTCAAAAGTTGCGACTCTCATGGCATAGCCATGAATACACACGAACAGATACATACATACATATATACATATATATATACATATATATATATATAGATAGATAGAAATATTTATATATATATATAAAGAGAGAGAGAGAGAGAGAGACTCAAACCTCACGTTTTTCATACTCCTTCAGAACAGGCACCAGCAACTCATCTGTCTTCTGGATGCTCCACCCAAACTTTTCCCAACACAATCTAGACATAATAATAATCAGCAACACAAGTAAATATATCTTAACTTGTAAGCTATTAATCCACAGTAATGGGTCTCAGAGTGCATAAATTTAGATATTTGGGTGGTGAGCATATTTATTCTGAACATGAGAAGACCTGGTACGCCACTCTCAGTGAGTGTTATCCAGAAAGATATACCAATGATGCATACAAGCACTACTGTAATGATCTCCAGGTTTACAACTAACAGGCTAGCTGATGCAGATACAACCTGTCAATCTGAGAACCATCTAAATACTAAAAATCAGGAAAAACAAAAGGCGAAATGACTTACCTCCGAAGAAAATGAAGATCTGGCTTTCCCCATGTGAAAGGGTCAGTTGATCTGTCCACTTGTGGACAGCAATACGCTGAAATGACTGCTTCACTTGGAAAAGAAGAAGGAATATGCCAATTTTTGCTAACATTCCTCTGCCAAAAGATGCATTTTAACATCACTCATGAAGACAGGAAAATGCAGATGGGACATGCCATCATAAAGTAAAAGTCAAGCAGAAAAAAGCAAAATGCCAAAGATTGAGCATTTACATGCTTATCCATGAAAATCTGCTTTGTCTGTTGCGCAGCATCTGCAGACTGCTTCATCATATGTGATTGAGGGATGTCTTGACCAGATTGAGTTCCTCCACCATCGTTATTTGCAGAGCTCAAATTATTACCAAGAACTTTGGACCCTTTTTTTCTCTCACTTAATCCAGTCTGCACATCAAGCTTTCCTAGAATGGTTGGATCTGGTGATTCAATCCACTCCCGGAATTTATGGAGACCATCCTCCTCAGGAAATGCGTTTACAACCTCAATTGCATTAACAATGCCAATCCCACTGCACAAATATTCATTCCATTGAAACCACACTTTAGGAATAAACCAGCATAAATGTATACCTTCGCATACATGGGAAAAATTCTTACTTCCCCCTATAAGATCAACAGTATATAATTTGTCACGTGTGCTTGTAAAGAACAAAGAAAACAAAAGTAACATGTAAAAATCTAGCATAAACAAGTAAACGGCAATTAGTATACTCTTTAAAAGTTGTTGATTACCTTACACCCTCTGTATAATCACTCCCAAGAAGCAAAGCCATGCGGATTAACTGATCTCTAGTTAGGCCAAGTTCCTTCTCGATATCCTGTGATATAATATAATTTAGTGTAGAGGAATAAATAGAAAATTGGAGGGTAAAAATTTGAGAACGCTGCAAAATTATGTCACTATAACCTGACACATGAGAAACGTGACAATAATTTCAATTGTGTAATAAGCAATTCTAAATTGGTAAATAAGTGCACAAAGTTCAAGGCAGAAACAACCAGATAAGTGACTTCTGTAGCTTTTTAAGTGAAACTTCAAAAACTTTATCCAAACATGAAGTCATTTAAGACTGAAGATGAAGAAGGAGAAACTCAATGTTTCTATCCACACCTTCATGAAGTATGTCTCAACATATTTGCGATCATCAAATATGTTCTTGTACACACTTTGAGCCCCAAATAGAAATACATCAGAGTCATCAGTCACAACACCATCTACAAGGTTTGCAGATTCCATATAAGCACACTGAGCTTCTGCTTCCATTGGTGCTATAATATATGGTATGCCAAACATCTGCAACAGCTCCTACAGATAGTAAAACAAAGAAAACCATCAGAAAATAAGCTCACCATTCACCAAAGAAAAGCCAGAATAACCACTTATAATTATAGGCCATTTATATACTAAATGTAGAGCTTATTCACAAGTAAAAGAGCTTATTCACTCTTGAGATACACTAGCATTCTTATGATTTCCCTGATCATTTAACATCCTACACACAGCAATTGCTTCTCTGTGAAAGATGTATAAAGAAGAGAATCCAAAGTTAAAGAAGATAATGTATAAAGAAGAGAATCCAAAATTAAACATGAGATGCAAGAAAATACTATTTGCTCTGCCAACCATTAGCATAGAGTTATTTTTTGTTCCAACTTAACACTGAAAAGGGGAAGGAAAGCATCCTCTGGAGAATGTAGTCAAGCCTAACTGGCTTTATAAGTTGCAATGTCACACAAATTGGGCAACCATTCGTTTAGAAGTTTTGAGGAATACCTGACATTCTGCAAACATCTCAGTGCTAACCGATTCTGCATTACGTTCCAGTTTTCTCTGTTCATCTTCTAGATTACTATACTCTTGACCTAGATTTAGAATTTCATCCTCCAAACTATCCTTTGTGAGACCAACAGGCATACTTTCACTGCCCATGCATATGGATTGGTCTGTGTAGTTAACCTTCTCTTTTAGTTCTGCATCAGGATCCTTCCCTCCAGCCAATTCTTCCTCTAAACCTATGTCATTTTCCAAGTCTTTTGTAGGTAACTGCCTGACATGAATGGAAGAGTTGGCTTGCTCCACAAAATGGTTAGATGGCACATCTTCAGTAGCAATTTTTTCTTTGTTGACCAATAAGGATGTTTCTGCTTCATTATTAAGCAAGTCAGAAGGAGCTTTAGAAATATGATAATGATCCTTGGCACACAACTCACTACTCATAGATAATCCTCCACCTTCAGTAAAGGTATATGAAGACTGCTTCATGAAGCAGATCTCTTTTCCTTCCAAAGCTGCAACTGATTCTCCATTTGTGATTTCTCCAGACAAAGTCCCCTCTTTATTCAAGGCTTGGCTTGAGTGTCCAACATATTCACATGATTCATTTACCACCATCGCCTCATTAACAGGATTTGGCTCCTCATGCGACCTTAACTGCAGTCCTGACATTTCAGACCCCGTGACCTCTAACTCTGATGTCTCGACTTGGGGAACAATATTAACAAGGGTAGTCTTCCCACCATTAATGTCTTCTTCGTCAAGCAATTCAACAGCATTGTTATCAATCTCTCCAGACTTTTTTAATATCCCATTCCCAGATAGGGTGTCAATGGGTTTCCCACCCCCATGATCTTCAAGACTTCTCCGTATAGCTTCCTGCAAATCAGCCTCTTCTTCCAAATAACCTCTGGAAACTGGTTTCTTTGATTCTTCTGGTGACAAAAAATCATCATGAATATTGCAAGCTCCTTCCTCCCACTCCACTTCACTGTCCTCACTAATGTTACTTTCCTTAAGAGAAGGCCCAACTCTTAATTCTTCATCATTAGAAAAACCATTTCCATGGCCTTGAACAATCCCTTCCTCCCAATCATTATCAGAAGCAGAATCAGAAGAAACCTTTAAAGGTTTCTCTGCTACTAATTCAGTAAATATGTCATCATCACTTTCAGCACATTTACTATCACCAACTTCAAAAGATATTTGTACAGATGACTCATCTTCCAACATTGATTTTCCACTTCTTTCAGTCAAGTTAGCAGAGTTCATATTGCCATTAGGCGAACTTTTCTCAAGCTGTTTAAGTTGAGTAGGGGCCTTACTTCCATCAAATTCAGACTGAGTACTTGGAGTCAAGATTGCATTTGTTTGCTCTTGCTCTATCTCCTTCATCAAATCCAGGTTCCTCTGCAAATCACGGGTCATTCGCATACCCATACCCCTCACTTTACTAACTCGTGTGCGACCTCTTTCGTCCATATATGTCTCGACATCATCATCAAACACCCTTGTAGATTCATCCAGGACTAGTCCCGTAACACTGTTGGACCTAGCCTTAGGTGCAATATTAGCAACAGTATCTGAAGAATGAACCGTTGTCTGTTGTTGCACATTTCCCGTTCTGCCCACTGCGGCAGATGTAAACAACCTAGCATGATTAACAACGTGCTTGTCAGTGAAAGGGAATGCTTCCCAGAATCCATATGGAGTTGAAACAACAATCATTGGACATCACAGCAAATGCATAACAAAAGCATAATCATCACATACAAGAACAATTAACCTAGAGATTTTCTCTATGTATGTATTTGATGATGTTTTTCTTGCCATCATCTTCAATTCACTCACTGTTTATCGCCAGTAAAGGATGAAGAAAAGATAAATTCTCTGTTGGCTTCTGAAGATATCCGTGAAGTCTGAACCCCGCCTACACCCTTCCCAGAGGCAGCCTTTTGTACTTGATCAATTTCCCGGCGAAAAGCCACAGTTTTAAGATAAGCCTGAATTTGTAGCTCAGAAAATCTTTCAGGAGCCTAAAGATCATATAAAAAAAAGATAAATATAAATCATTGGGAGAAAAAAATGTACTGTCAGAACACATGAGAAATTATAGACTTCGTGACATATAGCAGAAGCCAATAACAATTCAAAACTCAAAATTAGAAAAGCTACAAGCATTTGCATAAAGCACAACTGTTTAATTCGTTGTTAAACCAACCTTTTTCACTTTTTGATACTTTTGTCTGTTTTCAGCCATCAGTCTTTCCCTCATCTGGAAAAAGAAAATAAAACCTATATTACAAATTTTCACTTGAGAGGAAATCAGAGCTCTTGTGTTGAATGAAATAATAACAATGTGGCATGAATATATTACCTGAACAAGAAGATCAAGTTGCATGGATGGAGGCAAAGCAGCTAAGACAGCAGGATCAACTCTCCCATGCATTTCTGGCTGCAAGATTTGTCACAGCTAAAGGCCATAACGCTATCAAACAATAACATAATGAATAATGGAGAATCAGTTTATGAAACTCCCACATTCCCAAGGCGCCCCCAAAACCCCCTTTCATCTCTTGCGCCAGCCCTCACAACACAATTCAGGGAACTGACAATCCAAAAACAAATAAGACACCTATGCTACTACTTTTTAAAGAACTTGAACTTGTTAGTCCTCATGTTATCACATGTCCATAATATCATCCAGTCCTAAATCCATTCCAAATAGGAAATGTAACAATTAAGTAAACTGGTCTTAACCTATATCAGAAATGCAAAGCAAAAACTCGCAATAACTTGACATCAGAATGATTACTCAGCGTATAAAAATTATAGAAGCTTACCAGTAACATCTCTTCATCATCGTCCCAGTCTTCCTCACTGACATGATATGCGAAGGCAGATGTTGATGCATCCTTCGTCAAATTTGTCTTTTCTTCAGCCGTAAGAGATGCTGCCAACCTAAATTGACTTATTAAAACAATCAACAGCTTCTTTAATACAAGATGACCATCATTACAACAACAACTGCTTCTCTTACATTTCATCTAACTTTTCCAGGTCTGTTACTTCCTTGTCAATTTGATCTGACAAAATTTCCTTGTCCTTTGCATTTTTCACGTGTTTTTGACGCTGCTTTCCAATAGCCTTATAAGACAATAAAAATATCGATATTATGTCACTTCCAAGCACAATATCCAGCACGGGCCTCCAAAAGTGCTCCAGATTTAGCAACATAAAATAGTTACCAAAAAGACAACAACTTTTATCATCACAAAATCATGTCTCTAGGCATCATGTTATATTTCACGCTATGGTTATCGTGAACCAAAAATGTTGCCCATCTGGCCAGAAAAAATCAACCTTAAACTCTTCATTTGTTCTCTGTGATTAGACTATCCCTCAATCACAGAAGGACGGTTGTTAACTTACAGCATTGCAAAAGTGATCCCAAAGCAGGAAGGACAGTAAATCCTATTCAACCCAGTTAACAAAATCCCCCAGAAACATAGACACCAAAAGTTACCAGAAGATTAGCTTGCATGGATTCAGGCAAAGCAGTTATGACTGCTGGATCAACATTCCCATCCATTGCTGACTGCAAAACAAATGAAAGAAACGCAGTTATGTACATTACCATTCCCATAAGTCTCAATGTAAGGCACAAGATTTAGCAATTACAGGAGCAACGCTTTTATCAGCTATCTCATAGTCTAGCATCAAAATTCCAGTATAACTTGAAACACTTTAAATATTTTTTTGGAGTTGAATCAGCAAATTAGTTGAAACAAAAAGAAAAAAGAATGCTTTGCTTGTAAATTCTGTACTTGTTTTATGTCAAACTATTTATGGAGCTCTCCCGGTGCTTCTAAACCCGAGATTTAACAAAAATTCAAAAACCAAACAGCCTTTCAAAACTGATCAAACCAGCAACATTATACGAGGGGGTAGTAGTTCCTTATCTAAATGACCAATGAAGTATCAGTCTTTACCAAAATCATCTCTTCATCTTCATCTCCATGGTCTTCATTCTCAAAGGACACTCCACCGCCACCGCCACCGCCACCACCACTAGCTGCAGCAGATGCCGAGGCATTAATTAATCCCTCGTTTTCCTCTGCTGCAATGGATGCTGCCAGCCTAAACCAACTCATCAAAGTCGTAAAAATATGTTTCCGAAACACAACTAAAAACCATCATTCGACCTACAAATATATAACAATCTTACAGTTCATCTAATTTTTCACGATCATAAGTCCCTGTCACGAAATTATCAGGATTGCTCGACAAAATGTTTTTTCCCTTAGTATCATTTTTCTGCGTAGTCCTCTGATCCTCAAGATCCCTAGCTAGTTCCTTCAACCGCATCGCTTTAAGCTACCACCAAAAAATAGAGAAAAAAACAGACAAAAAGTAATAAATAACCCCAAAACTCCAAAACACAGTGCACAGGACTCAAATTCATCAAAAAATAAGCTCACTTGATTGAGCAGCAACTTCTCGGCGGTTTTCCGGATCTTAGCTTGGGCATTCTCCCGCTGCCTCCGGCGAGCGATGACCGTTCGGCGCTTGAGAGCCGGAGTGCCACCGTCGAACACGAACACAGGCTTAGTACGGAGGTACAATAGCTTGCAAATTCGACGGAAGAACCCCAATAAATGCGCGTTCCGTACCATCTCACCTTTCTCGTCTCTCATTGCCTTCATGAACTGAACCATCCATATGCTCGCATCTACAATACATCCAGTAAAATTTTGAACTTCTTCTCTTCAAGTCTTTGTACATATTTGAACTTTAAGCAAAATTAGATTTTTTTTAAAAACATATCGGGGTAATCTATATGGCGATTACCGATGGCGAGTTTCTTGCCGGATAGGGTTTCGACAGATACGCGGCGGCCCACGGGAGCAAGTAGGTCCCACAAGCCGTGGACTCCCATGATTGTTGGCGGTTACGTATCTGTGATTGCAGCCAAGAAATAGAAGAGAGAAAAAGTTGCAGCATATGTATAGGATCAGAGCTGACGACACTCTTTTGTAATAGCCAAATTCATTTCTTGACGACGACGGTAAAAGACTTGGCACGTGAAAGTGCAAACTCTGTCTCGTGACCTCCTTCCGAAACTTGTTATCAATAATGAATATTGAAATGTGCCTCTCAAATTTTGCCAACACCCAACAGAGGCAAATTTAAGCTGTTTTGATTCCTTTTTTTTTTAATAAAAATAAAAGCATGTTTAGAGTTTAGTTATTAATATTAATATATTTATATTTATATTACTGATAATAATTATGTATTAAATAAAAATTAAATTATTTTTAATCTTCTTATATAATATTTATTCATAAATTGTTCTTAAAAATTATTGTATTTTATTAACATAAGTATTTTAGAAGCTAATATTTATTTATACATTAATATTTATTTTAAATATATTTTAATTATTAAATTAAATTTTGTTTAAAATTTATATATTTTGAAGAAATTTTAAATTTAATTATATTTACTAATAATTATTAAATTAATTTTATTTAATTAAATTATAAAATTAAAATCACATTTTCTAGTTGAAATGCATCATCGGATACAGACACGAAGTCGACTACGGCGTTCTCATCCGCGTGCTCACAATTTCGCAGGAGTGCGTAAGCATGAGGAAGAAATTTAACTACAAGAATCCCAAATCTAACTACCCTACGAGTGCAATTTAAAACTCACAGTCTTTTTGGTACATGGGAGTAAAATAGACAAAGAATATAATAGTTATTTTTAAAAGTAAAAAAGACGAGGAATATAAAATAATGAGTATTACTTTGTTTGATTTAAGGAATAAAATAGATAAAGAATTTCTATTCCAGAATTTAGTTTAAAAATATAAATTTGGAATAAGAAAAGAATAAGTAACAAAAAGACTAAAATATTATTATTATTATTATTATTATTATTATTATTTGTTAAATTTTTATTCTTATTATTATTAATTATTCTTATAAATTTTCTACTTATTATTAGTTTTATTATTATTAATTTTATCAATTATTTTTAATTTGATTTTTGTTGTTATTATTATTATTTGTTTTTTATTTTTTATCACTATTAGTTATTTATTTATTTATTTATTATTATTATTATATGTTATTATTATTATTATTGTTATTATTATTATTATTATTCTATTCTACCAAATAGGTTGTTAGTTAACTGTTCTCAGGAGTAACTTTTGTAGGAAC
>JANIPN010000008.1:13770403-13781434 GCA_027478595.1 Erythroxylum anguifugum | reverse complement strand
TTTTTCAAAAATGAGATATCAAACTATTGCCCCTATAATGATAATCAACAACGAACTACTCACTTTTCATTCCTTACTCATCAACCCCTCTCCAAACCCATCAACCAAACACCCCTTAATTATTACAAAATAAACCACGATTTTCATAGAAGTGTTTATTCTATATTTGCTAAAAGACTATAAATATAAATATATATGGCTCAATTAATATTATAAGATTTTCATAGTTACAAGTAGATTCTTTAATTAATTCACAGTATTTAATTCTAACATCATACTATCATAGTTGTAATTTAATATTTTAAAATTGTTATTCTTAAGATCCCCTTAATTTGAAAATTTTTCATCATGTCATTTGTTACTCTTAATCTTCTAAGATCTTTAAGCTTTAATATCTTTGTGAAAATATTGAAACTTGATCTTGAGTTTTCACATACTTCAACTCTACTTCCTTATTGATTATACATTTTAAAATGAAATAATACCTTGTATCTATATGCTTATTGCTTCGATCATGTAACATTGGATTTTTTGCAAGTATTTGTGTTATTAATATAAATCTCTGTAGCGTCTTCTTTCGGCAAGTGAAGTGAAGTTCCTTCAATAATTTTTTAAGCCCAACCCAATAGCACGATAAATTATATTTTTATTTGAGATTCTACGAAATGGTTCTTCGAGAAGGAAAGTGAAAGTGAAAGCGTCGGGACTTCCATAAAGTTACCCAAGTCGAAAGGGCACAAAGTTTTTCAAGATCCCTGTTGTCCTAGCTGACATCCTTTACATGCATACTATGAAAGGATGCAACTTAGACTTGAAGAAGTGAACACTGCCATGATCAGATACTAACTGAAACAGAAAAGTAGGAATTATCAAACATCACGGATTTTACGGCCACAAGTAAAACTAACGCCCTTTCACATTCAATATGAACAAAAAACAGAGAGCCTATGTGAACTTATACCTAGTATCTTCAAACTAACGTAACATCATTTTCTTTTTCTTTTTTCTAGATCGAACGTTGAATAAGGTCATAAGTTCGTGCGTTTGAATTAGATAATATGGAAATTGGGAACCTTGGACCAGGGAGTGGTTTTTGGTCCACACTTAATAATCTTTTTTATCGACTTTAGTGGCTTTGGTTCAATATTATTGACTTCAAAGCTTAGAAGTGACGACATCCAATCCAATGGTAGTTCCATTTGTGTTTATTCTTGGTCGGGTCGGCCCTGTTGGGCCTTGGGCCGACCGACCCAATCCAAGCATGGTACGTGAAGCAAGAGACGACTTTNNNATCAAGCCATCAGGTCTTTTGCAGGCGAACGACACATGGATCCAAACGGCAACGTTCCTTTCAGTCAGAATCCGGCTGAACCAATTCTACTTCTTTTGCTCACCTAGATGGAGGAGATGACTTCTATCTTATTGGATGAATGTTTCCACATTAATGGTTGCACGAGGGGGGAAAATATTTGGTCTACGTAAACAAGTTAGACTACTGGAAATGGATGTGTTTCCATGCCATAAGCTTAAATATCTCTGCATAGAAATGTCCTTCCTTACTTCCCACCGTAGTTAGTAAGTCCGATTACGTGTTTGAACCAAGAACTTGGGTGGTCCAAGTCCAAACATATGTTTCACTATAAAAAGAGAGGCAATAACACACTAACTTATGTATATCTAACTGCAATGGCTAGACAGCTCAAGACATGGAATGCCCTTGTCCTGGTATTCCTCTTGACCTTCATCGTGCTCATCTATAGCGCACTGGGTCGTCCGTTTTCTCCAAGCCATAACCGCCATCAGGATGGACTTGATGTTGTTCAGGTACTTGAAGACCTTGCTCTTTGGGGGATGAAGAAGGAAGGCCCTAGCCCTGGGGAAGGGCATTGATTGATCCACTTCTTCTCTCAGCTTAATTTTAGATGAGCAGTTTCGGGCTATCGCAGCTTGGTTTTCATTACATGTTGTTTTATTAGCTATTCAAGTTAGGATACCCCTGTGTACTGTTTACTGCAAAGTTCCTCTCCAGTAATTTAGTAAAACTCAGATTTCAGTTTCTTGATCAGACTATTCCCAAGGCTAGAACATTAAAGTTATGCCTAATTCAACAAATGTCAGGGGAAATGGACTCTTTTGGTCCCCAGTGGCAACCTTTGTTCCTGGATCAGCAAAATTTTGATTCCCAACTAAAGGCTAATTCAGGGTATAATAATAAGAACAGCAAAACCAGGTCTTTAGGATTATAACTTCCAAATTCGCTAGAAGGAGGGCTTGAACCTCCGACCTTGTGGTTAACAGCCACACGCTCTAACCAACTGAGCTATTCCAGCACGTACTAATGGTTGCATACAAAGCTATTTGTTTTCCAAAAACCAAAACCTAAAGTTGGCAACGTCTCGTAACATAAGTTGGGTTCCGATTGTGCACCATTTTGACCATGATTTTATGTTTTGGAGCTGGGACTCTTGTACACTCCTTGTCTGGATCTAAAATTATTAATAATGTCACTTTGTTGAGAATTCTCATAAATGGTTTTGCAGGTGTAAATAAAAGTGTAAGTACATAATTTCAAGAACCTCAAGCTCTCTCTTACTTGTTTCTCCTTCAACTAAACTTCTTGCCATATTTCCCAACTCATTCACTTTCATTTTTGGGTCAACAACAGAAAGTTGTAATCTATAATAATAATAATATCAGTAACATCTTAGTTATAAAGATAAATTGTACAACTTGTGCTTCTCTTAAGAAATCAAACAGGCCAAGAAAGATGCTAAATTGAACGATAAAGGAAAAAAGAATTGAATAGAAACATTAAGATGCACCTTCCTAAGCTCACCTTCAGCACTCATCCTCATAATCACCAGTAAAGTTTCTAATATATTCTCTTTTGCTTGCCCCCTGATAACTTGAATATTGATTAATAAGCAGGGGAATAACCAGAATAGTTGTACCGAGGCCGAATATTATTATAGTGGCTGTACCTAGGATCTGCATAGTCTACAGCCTTAATCACCACAGCTTCGCGACGTCCATCCTGTTCCTGGACTGCCCCAAACACAATCTCATTTGTTTCACAGCTTTTCTCATAGTATGTTTTCGGGTCAGACATATAATGCCTGTTATGCTGCTGCTGCTGCAATTGTTCCTGCAGTTGTTGCTGGTGGTACTGCAACTGTTGCTGCCGGTTATAGTCACCGTCCCAACTGCTGCAGTAGCCCCTAGGTTGCTTCAAATGGTGGTTCCTTTCCATTACTTCCTTGGCCATAAAAGGATACGATTTCTTTGGGGTAGGAGCTCTGGTTTCTAATGGAGGTGGTTCGTCTTCATCAGGAATCACATAGCTTTCTTGCATGGACCATGCATTTGAAGGCTTAAGTGCTGGCTGGTAATGCTGGTGGAACTGATACTGGAGGGTTTTCCTTCTCGAGCCAGAGAATAAGCCGCCAAAAAGTTCACCTACAGTTGATCCAGTATTAAGGACAAGCCTCCCAAGTGAACCAAAAAAGCCTTCCTCTGGCTTCTCGGGTTCATCTTCATTAGGAATCAAAGGAGGCCTGAGAGATGTAGGAGGCCTTTGGTATGGCGGCATTGGTGATCCTTTATTGACATAAGCTTTTGAAACCTAGAAGAGAAATAGGTTCATGAAGATTAATTTCAGACATCTAACTTTGCGTTATTTTATCCAATCGGTACCTATTGCGATCCTACTAATTAGATGATCGAGAATAGAAAAAGGATAAGAGGACCTCGCATTACTTACACAAGCTGAAGAAAACAGTGCTTGCACCCTGCGCTGCAGCAATGCCAGCATGTAGCCAAAGAATCCAGCAGCAACAAGCACTGCCATTCCTGCAATTGCAGAAACTTACATCAATCTCCACATTTATGGGAGACGAACATAAAAGCAAGTTCTACATTGAGAAGTACCTAAATGGAAATTGCTATCGTAGTGATGATAGTTACAATCGTCATCATGGAGTTGAATTTCTCGAATTGCCTGGTTTCCTCTATCTATAACCAAAAGAGAGCAGCTACTCCCAACATAGATCAAATCAAAATCATCCGAAAACTTTGCATCCTCACTTGGACCGTCAACATGACCACCTCCTCTCGGCCACTTACCACCAGCAATAGTTGTAAACCCTGCATGAAACAAGACTGAACTCACTGAGATTGTTCATCAGTCACTTACATATTAGATATTAAATCTTGACTCAGAAGATTCTTGTCACGTATTATGGTGTGTTAATAGACAGAGATGTTGATTTTCTTTATGAATCCAATTCCACAAATATACCTCCGTCACTGATCTTTCTGATAGCCATATTCAATGTGTCTGCTATGTATACATTCCCTCTGTCATCCACTGTAAGACCTTTCGGGTGATTCATCCTCGCTTCCTTTAATCTTCCATCTACATGTCCGGTGTACCCTTCAGGTGACCCAGCAATCAGCTTGGGTCTGCTATCTGCATTTTCTCAATCCGTATCAGCCTATGAAGTACGGTACAAGCTACTAGAAACTTTTTCTGGGTCAACACTGATATATACAAAGAAGACATGAAAGAATTTTGGAGCTCAGAAAAGTTAATGCATGTAAAGCTCTGTCCAGTTCGCATATCTAGATAGGAGCAAAGTGAAGATCCTAAGATCCATTGCACCCAATTTCGGTTGAATCATTTTGAAGTTATTGAAAAAGAATCTTTAAAAGCCAAAAGAGAAAAGTGGAATTGGATTTTAAACTTGTAAATCAAGTCACTAAGCTTCTAAAATAGAGCTGAGTGGCTAATCTTGTGGTAAACAAAAGCCAAACACTTAATTCTGTGCCCAAAAGAGATAAAGGACCAGTGTAGGATGAGTAATTAACAGGCTTCCTAGCCAATAAGGAATGTCGGACATGGTGTGAAAACTACAAAAGGTGCAAATCTTCAAAAAGAATGGAATTCTTCAGGCCCAAAACGTTTATTGCAATTTAAAAAGTTCAGACTTGTCCTCATCAGATCAAGCCGAAATACATTTCTAACCCTTGTCTTTCTTTACGAAATCATAAATTTGGAATATTGTAATACTAATTGATCAAAGAAAAAGAATCAACAAATGAAGTCCATCCCATGAAGCAAAGAACCTCGATAGTTAAAATCAAACTCAAACCAAGGACAGAATCACACATGGAAGCACAATCATCACGATATTCCATGAACTCTTAATAACATTAACTTACATGTAGTTAATGGCGTTGAGATCTTGTAAATGTTACTGTTCTCTGAATCCAAAACCAAGAGCTCTCCACTCGGAGATAATTCAACAGAGAATGGCTCAATCCCAAGCTTGCTTCCGTCAAACACAGTCTCTACAGTATACCCACCTTCAAATTTCATCATGGAACGACTAGAGACAGCTGAAAATAAATCCGATGAACCACATCAGCGTGGAAATAACACACAGGAATTTTGTTAACATCAAGCAGGGGATATGGCAAATGTGGGCTCAAGAGACGACCTTTTCCCGATTTAGCGTTGGATTTGATTGACCAAAGCCACTTTATTAGTGCGGAAACTACATTGGACACAACTCCACTTACAATTTCTGCATATTTGTGAAGATACAAAACAAAATTAGAACAAAAGAAGAGTCTAAAAACGAAGAAGTGGACAAAAAATGGCTGAAAAACAGAGTAAGCTGTGAGCTTGCACTTACTTGCAGGAGGTGTTGATGAGGCAGAAGACAACCCAGCAGACAAAAGAAGTGAAAAAATAAGAGCAAAAACAATCCATTTTCTAAACATTGTTGATTTCTGAGTTGAACTTGAGAGAACAAAGAAATACTGAAATGGGAAGATTTAAGCTTTGCATTATTATATACCCACTCGAGAAGGAGACCCCACAAATATATTCTACCACCTTTTTTCGTTTTACATGATAATTAGTGAAAACAGTGATTATAGAAAAAGGTTTAACAATGAGCAGGACGCAACCCTGTTCAAGAAAAGGGAAGCAGACAAAAGAACCAGCAAGAGGGAATCATGTGCTATGGTCATGTCTTACGATTTGTCTTTTACTCAACAAAGCTGTGATCCAAATTCCAATTGGTTCTATTTATTAAAAAGAAAAAGGTAGGACAGAAATTTTGTCATTCTTACTAAATGGAGGCAAATGGGAATCAAGCAAGAGTAAGTTGGTGATCAAGTTTGTGATCGTCGGAGCTGTAACAAGAGAAGAGAAGACGATACTATCACATCACTGTGGTCCTTTGAACCACCAGAAAAGATAAGAGACATAGAATAGCTATATTCTTTACAAACTTCAAGGTCTTACATGATGTAGCTCCAACTTTGTTTAATGCAATCTCACATCTATTTCCTAGAGCTTATAAACATGGATAAGGTTATGTCAATTTGTTGTACAGATGTCTAAAGAAAATAACTAAGAAACAACTGATATTAACGTGTTTTTTTTTCCTTTTTCTAAAGTCAATTCCTTTATTTTCCTTCCGTAGGTGGTAGTGTGGCATCGAGTAATCTTCCCTAGCAAATGTAATGTTCCCCTTGTGTCGTTTTTTTATTTCTTTCGGCTTTTGGCTTCTGGTCAGAAATCGTCATAGTTACACTGCCTAATAACAATCATTACTAACAAGACTATGAAAACTAAACTATAAACAAATCCATTTGCCAAAACATGATTGCATAAAAGCATTTCAATGCAAGGTTTGGATTAACGTTACCAACCATGTTCTATCTTTGTTTCTCTAGAAGATAATTTGCCACTTGGTTAACCAGGAAGTGTGATTTGGAAGTTCTGGAGTTGGAAGTTCTGCATGCACTCATCTTCTCATAGAGTTTTGCTTCCCCTGTTACTCTTTTGCTAGTAATGGATGACTTCACTTTTATGAATTTGGTGTGACTCGACTCTTTTATAAATAGGAATGCTTTTGTAGACACGAATAAGAATGAAGTACATTAATGGCGCCACTAAGTCGCTATTACCTCCTATTCTTGCCTTTTCTAATTTCAAAGTCACCATCTCAAGTTGGCACCACATATTAGGTCATCTAGCCTTTCCTGTTTTAAAATATATGATATATGTCCACGATTTAATTATCTTCCTCCACTTCAAAATACTTCATATGCAATACATATCACTATAATAAAAACACAAGTTTTTTTAGAATTAAAATTGTATTGAAAAGAAAGAATAAAGAACATTCTCGGAGAGGTGTCAAGAATTCCATATCGAACAAGTGTAGGTGCATTCAGCCATTTATAATAGTGTGCAAACCTCCCCTCTCAAGCTAACTTTTGGGGGTGAGTTAGGCCTTTTAACATGGTATCAAAGCCTGTTTATCTCAATGGTTTGGGGCGATGTGTCCTTTTGCCCAATATGCCCAACAAATGTCCTACTCTGCTTTGGGCTAAGAGGGGTGTGTCAAGAATCTCACATCAGATAAATGTGAGTGCATTCAACCATTTATAATAGTGTGCAAACCTCCCCTCTCAAGCTAGTTTTTGGGAGTAAATTAGGCCTTTCAACAAGAGGTTCTAATCTTTCCTTAGTCTTTTACAAAAAAAGCCAACTTAAAACGACATCATACATCAGCACTTACTGGAATGACATCGTTACACCAACAATACACTTATTTACCAAAACATTGTCGTTTGAAACTGCGGTAAGGATCTTCCCTTTCTATGCATCGAATGTTCTAGTATTACCGAATTAGGTAAGGATCTTCCCTTTTTACGTATGGAATTTTCCATCTAACTAGAGGTAAGGATTTGGTCTTTGTTTATCATCCCTTTTTTCATCCTTCTCGCAACTTAGATTGCAATCTCACGGTCATTTATTTATATGATAACAACATCAAAGCCAAGTCTTCATCCTCAAATTGCACATCCAAATTCAACAGGTCGCCTTGGACTGTTGTAGTTCTTTACAACTAAAATCAAGCGCATTTCCTACAAATTAAACATGAACAATTATAAATGCAAATTCAGGCGAACCAAGCAATTTAGTCAACAACCAACATTAGGAGAAATCAAATAATAAATCAGATAATGAATGAGTTTTCGGGTCTCCCTCTCTTTGCTGTTTGCGTCTCTGAATTGGGAGAAGTGTCATTTCATAGTACAAGAAGGGATAGTCCTAGGTCACTTGGTCTCTAATTGTGGAATAGAAGTGGATAAGGCTAAAACTAAAGTGATAGCGAATCTACCTCCACCAACTTCAGTTAAGGAGAGTTGTTAATTGAAGAACCGATAGGTGAAAATTGATAATGGAACTCCAAACAGGGAACTTATAAGCGTCTCCAGCTTGCATTTCTCCCCTAGCTGCGTTGTGTCTATTTTTTCAGCTGCCCCCTCCTTTTGGTGAATTTCAGCAGGGTAAATCGACAAGTGATGAGGAACTCGTGGAGATCTTATGGTTTCGAATGAGCTGCTTCAGTCGATTAGGTAATATTTTAGCTTCATCTTTGCTTCTTTTTCTGTTCTGTATTTCCTTTGCATCTCTTCCATATACATATGTTTACATTCCGAGCGTAGCTTCAAGTTATACATTCAGTGAAGCTAGGATAGTTATGTCGCATGTTCTGATTAAGGTTTCGAAGTAAAATGAGCTCTTTGAGTTTATAGAGGATCTTAGATACGAGAACCTCTTTGGGCGAGTTCGTTCCACCAACCCGTCTGAGGTTCCTTTGCTTCCATAATCCATATACACAGAGTCCCAGGGATAGAAAATGGATCTGTCTATTTGGGTTTGGAGGGGTTGTGTGGTTGGTCAATTTTTGAACAACCTCTGTGATAATGTTCCCAGGATTTAGCCACATGCACCTATTAGCTATAGATTCCCATACATTGTTGCTATGAGGGCATGTGAAAAAGAGATGATCTCTTATTTCCACATGATTTTGACACATTGGACATGTTCTATCCATTTGCAGATAATGAATTCTATCAGCAATGTTCAGCCTATTTAGGATTGTTAACCATAATATGAAAGATACCCTTGGGGTCAATGCCTTGCTCCAAACAATTATGTGTCATTCCACCTTGTGTTTCCTATATCTTAATAGATCACTTATAGCCTTATTGATGAGATTAAGGATGGGTTGGGTCTGCCAGTAGAATATGTCCAGAGAGTTAGGTTGGGGAAGATATGATGGTTAGAGATGCCTCAAGTTTTGAGGCAAATTCCAAGTGTCCTTTGTAATCATTGAGTTGAGTTTAAGTTTGAGAAAAGCAGTTTGGAAACTGCTTAGACTACTAAAATGATGTATGACAGGTCCCAAGTTAGACTAGTTGTCAAACCAAACATATGTCAAGTTACCATTCCCAATTTTGTAAGAGATCCCTTCGCGAACTTTATCCCTCAATTTTAGAATTTGGTTGATAAAATGAGAATCCACCATTCTAAAATTGAAATAAGAGTGTAGCTATTTCACCCAAAATTAGTTTTTATCCATGAGAATCCACCATAATCTTTTCAAGATTAGGGCTTGATTTATGATCTTGATAGGAGTTATACTTAGCTTCATCCTTAGGAAAACAGATATCAGCCCATTTCACTTTAGTTGTACCTTTAACACCATTTTGGTGATTCCATAGGAAGTTCTTGAGGATTCTTTCAATGGTTTTGATGATACCTTGAGAAGAAAGATGTGAGAGCTCCAATAAATATGAAGAGAGTTTGACACTGATTTGATGAGCTGAACCTTCCCTACATAGGACAGAGACTTATTAACCCATAAACTGATTCTTCTCTATATTTTTCTCTAGGAGTGGAATGCATTCCACACATGAGAGTCTTTTAGTAGCAACTGATAATCCAAGATACAATAGAGGTGTCTATTTAAAAATCATCCCAGTTGATTAAGAGATGAGAGATCTCAAAGCAGTAGCTTATTTGGATAGGAGAAAATGGCTCTTTGTTGGGTTGAAGTGTAGCCCAGAGAAGCTTGTGAATTTGTTAAGAGTCTCCATGTAAATGATGAAAAGGTAGGAGGAAAAGGGATCCCTTTGCCTAAGTCTTCTTGCTGCCTTAAAGAGTGTAGTAGGAGTGCCATTGATCAGAATAGACAAGGAGGAGGTTGAGATACACTCTTTAATCCACTTTATAAAGGTAATTGGAAATCCATGAGCCATTAATAATGTCCATAGGAAGTACCAGCTTATACTGTCAAAAGCTTTATGGAAATCAAAAATTGACATGAGCCATTAATAATGGAATGGGAAGTTATGGATTTTGCAAAATGCTGCCCTATTTTGAGACACTTTATGAAGGCAGTATCTTTGAGTGTGTTTTTGACACCCTTAAGGGTGAAATTGATTTTTGTGTTCTACATGAAACTTGTAAAGTTTTTCCTGAAGTTTCCAATGACATATGGCTTGTAATTTTCTGATAAGTGTGCAAAGAGATATTCAAATTTGAAATTCGGATGGAAAAATGGAAAGGGGAGGAAGAAAACAGGATTTCGCAGTCGCGAAGCGTCTCGCAATCGCGAGATAGAAATTTGAGAGTCTCGCGATCGCGAGCTGGCCTTTTTCAGCAGTTCGCGAGTGCGATTTGTCGAAGCTGCAAAATGGCCGTTTATTTGGCGAACTTGCGATCGCGACCAGCGGTTGGTTTTGATTGAGCACTCGCCTCACGAGTGTGACTCCTCGCGAGTGCAAGGCAGCCGATTTTTGCGCCACTCGCGAGACAGCATTTGGGATTTTATTTATTTTTTTGTTTAGTTATGCCTTCTTTTGCTCATATCTATTTCATCCGACGTCTGATTGACCTAATTCTTGAGGCATCAGATTCGTAGAATATTTAATTTCATTTTATGAGAAATTAGGAATTTTTGGACGGGAAATTGACATGGGTCCGTGATAGGTGTCGAAGCCACCAATTAAAATATCTTACTACCAAGTCACAAAATAATTGTAGAAAATGGCAAGTAAGGTCGAATCCACAGAGACTAGTGATTAAAAATATTCTTTTGAAAACCAGAAG
Organism: Erythroxylum anguifugum; assembly: GCA_027478595.1. Classification (NCBI taxonomy): domain Eukaryota; kingdom Viridiplantae; phylum Streptophyta; class Magnoliopsida; order Malpighiales; family Erythroxylaceae; genus Erythroxylum; species Erythroxylum anguifugum. The sequence goes on along the minus strand of JANIPN010000008.1, from coordinate 13,770,450 downwards.
AGTTTAGTAAAGAGGAAGAAAATAAAAGGGGGGTTTTAATTGGAGAA
>JANIPN010000008.1:13741949-13759720 GCA_027478595.1 Erythroxylum anguifugum | reverse complement strand
GTTATGGCAATTTTACTAGAGTATGTGCAAGTTGATTTTGGAGAATGAGCATGATATATTCTTTTGATCACAACTCCTTCATCCGGCTTCCAATTGAGGCGAGTCTGGTGTCAATGGATTCTATGATATATGTAGTTACCTCTCCATAAAAGTTAGTAGCAATTGGAGTGGATTTTGAAGAATTGTATATAGAACAAGTAAGAGGTCAGCTAAGAGAGAATGATTAGGATTTGGTGCACGTTATGATATTTTGATGATGTCTTGAGCTATAAAGCTCCAATTGAGTTGATTCTTGCCTTAAAATGATCAAGAGATAGGTAGCTATGATTTTACTAAGCAGCCAAATGAAATTAAAATTTTAAGTCTTCCAAATTCAGATTACAAGTAAGCGATCTGAGTTCAGCATGTGACTGTTATGTATGGGCGCACTATGAAACCTCGGTAAGTAAATTTTGGAATGTTTATGAGTATGAGAATGACCTAATAATGTCATTAAGGGTTCAAGTGGAAAAAAAAAAAATTTATAACCCTTCACAGTAATACGAACGTTTAAGTTTCATGATTTTAAGCAAGAGAGTTGGGTTCCGAGAACGGGATCCAACATTACAAGATCACAAATTATCCAAACTCTCATTTCTTCTTATAAATTTCTCTAAATTTTCAAACCTTTAGGTCTATTTTCTATGAACATTCTGACAAGGAAATGAAGTAATTTAATAACACTTTCTTCTAGAGAAATGTTTCCCATTGTCTTAAGTTTCTAATGACACGCAAATCATTCAATTTGGTTCAGTAATCTGGAAGTTATACCCTAAATATTTTCGGACTGTTATTATAATGAAATAGTAACACTATACTCAACTTCCATCCAGAAATTGAAAGTTTTAAAGACTGAATTAAAATTCGATTTCTTCAGAAAACCTATAGCTCTATGTCTCTAGTTTACTAGAAATCAAAAATAATCTCATTTGTATGACTACAAAATACGATACTATCAAAATACTGAAGCATGTTCTGTGAAATCATACCAATTATCATATTCCAGTACTCCTCAACATTTTCATCTTAAATCCATTAACCCCAACTAAATTTATGTCACGACCGTGCAACATAAACTCACGGTCGTGCATCACAACAAAATTGAGTCACGGGCGTGCAACATAAACTCACACCCGTGCACACCAACAAAAATAAATCACAGCTGTGAGACCTCAACGGACGATTGTGCACACCTAATCAGACTAGTCCCACATTTTTCGCTCAATCTCTCCCAAATGATTTCGGATGACTAAGATTTTTGTTGGAGATGTAGATTAATGTGTTACGAGTCCAATGGTTTAAGTCCCATGTCATTTGGAGGCTGGCAGAAGGAGATATAGCCAAAAGATCGGAGGATATTGCGTTAGCCTCCAGCCTTAAAAGTCACGATCGTGCTCATTCACCATTTGAAAGTCGCGATAGTGCTGGAGTTTCCACCCGCAACCTCACGGTAGCCTTCCAATTGATATCCAACTCAACTGAAAGGTTCCCATAAAGCTAAGCTATTCAACTGTTAAAAACCTTTTATATTTTAAAAGTTAAAATCGTGGAAAATAATGGGAATTTTTTAAAAATCATTTTATTAAAATTTCGGCAGCACAATGGCTACATTTTGACATTCCCAAATTTTCAAAAGCCCTATAAAATTTCAAAACACCTCTATATTCACACCAATTTCTCAACTACAAATTTTGGACTTCAAGTCCACTCACAAGCAACCCCAAATAAATAATTCTCAACAATCATTACAATAAAATTTAAAAAGCTAAGACATATTCATGCATTTCATTTAAAAGCCTTTATAAACATCCATTCTTTAAACAAATGTACATATCAAAATGACACAAGCACAACAACACATCACGATACAACTAGTCCTACGACAGAGTCCCAATTACTATAACACGTGTATGCATACTTGAGGTGGTTTGTTTAAGAACATAAAAATAAGAGTGAGTTAAACGAGCTCAGTGAGTGTTAATCAATTTACTAAAAAGTTGAACTTTTTATAACAATATAACTGCAATATTCTCATTCAATCATAAAACTCATGGTAAAGCATTTGCATAACAATTTATTCGTGCATCTTCAAATCTGGTAATAATATAACATTTTGTAAAACATAATTTCAATTTTTTCGAAATACTATTCCAAAATGTTTTTCGACCTTAAACTCATAGTATACATGTTTCTATTTTTTTTTCCTTAAACAATAAACAGCGATGGCAATAAGTGTTTTGAAAATTTTTACACTGAAAGTAAGTTAACCATTAGAATTGGTACTATATTGTACCTCTCAAATCACTTTTAAAAATAAATAGTGGCAGCATTATTATTACATGACTTTTCTTGCTCAACATAGCCCACCACCAGTTTCTTTACCATATGGCACACTAGGTCTAAAGTCACGGAGATGGTTCTACATTGCTTACCCGTTACCGGTTAACCACTAGTTACAAAGTCAGTTCTACATTGCTTACCCGCAACAGGTTAATCGCTATAAACTGGTAATTACAGAGTTGGTTCTAAATCTCTTACCCGTAACAAGTCACAAAGCTGGTTCTACATATTTTACCCGTAACTGGTTAACCACTATTTATAGAGCTGGTTCTGTATCGCTTACCCGTAATAAGTTAACCCCCATAAATATACCAGTATAATAAGATATATAAAGCCTAGCGTGTACCATAGGCAAAAGCAACTCTTACATTTACGACTTATCTTATTTTCTAAAGCAAGTATGGGAGGATTCATAATTGAAAAATTCAATATACCTCTCAATCATATAAAATTTAACTTTTAAATTAAAACTCATATATTGCCAAAGCATACACTTATGATAGCAATATTTACTTGTAAAATATCATTTGCATAAAACTTAACATAAATATTCATTTCATGATCAAATGAAAACCATTTACATAAACTCAATTTAAAATACACTCACATGTCATCAATTTTTTTGCAAAGAATTTAGTAATATGACATAATTAAAATACACTCACATGTCATCAATTTTTTTGTCAAGAATTTAGTCATATAAAATAATTAAATATACTCACATGTCATCAATTCTTTTTCAAAGAATCTAGTCATATAAAAAATTAAATACCTCACAACTTGCTAGTTTCCTTTTCAACACTTCAAAATCCTTCAGATGGTTTCATTTGTTGATATAAAAACCTAATACGAATACATCCAACTTCTTAACACATTTTCCAATCAAATACACCATAAACCATGCCAACTTCATTACTTTTCACATACACTCCATTTACTAATTTTTCTCCGAATAATAACGTAACACTTTATTTAATCATATGCCAATACAACAAATACACTTAACAACCATCCTTAACCACATTCACATGGTCATTATATCATAATTATACTTTATACTAAAAATGTCTTTAGGGCTAAACTTAACATATTAATGATAAACTTTTCCAATTTAATTACATTTGATTTCTAACACTTAAAATTAATCCAAATTCATTTCCATGACATTTTAATACACACATTTAAGCCATAAAATTTTATTAACAAATTTTTACAAAAATCATGCACCATAAACCAAATTTCGTTCAAAATCAATTCCAGATCAATTCCTTTTCATTTATTTACTTCATTCGCATCAAAATCACGCTATAAACATCATAAAACATCAAAATAGAATTTTGGACCATAATACATTAAAAAACACTAACCATGGTCGAAAACTCATCCAATCATTTCAATGGTTTTTCTTTCATTCTTTCATCATTAAACTAACTTCCTAATGCCATTCATTAATCTTAAATCAACAAATAGCAAAATAAACACTTTAGGCAATATATCTTACCTTTGACCAAGGTTCCATATACTAGATTCATGTGATTTTCTTCTCCCAATTGCTTCCAATGTAATAAAACCTTGATAGCGCTATGAAATCTTACCTACCCATTTTCTTCTTCCTCTTCACTTAGATATCTATGAAGTCTTGTTAGAAGCTTGATTGGAGGTGGAAGAGCATGAAAAATGCCTTGGATCACTTCTCTATGGCTTAGTCGTAGCTCTCTCTTCTCTCTTCTCCTTTCTCTTTTTTTCCTCTCTTCCTTCCTTTCTCTCATCAATAGCTGAAACCCACTCTTGCTTCTCTCTTATTTTTCTTTTAGTTTTTGGGCTCTTTAATGCCACTCTCACAACACTCTAAAAAATGAAGCAAAATGTCTTAAGTTTTGTTTTTTATACTCATTTAATGGATTACACATGTCACCTTCCTATTTGTCATCACTAATGACTCGTCACACACACATGTCATTTTCTCATTTGTCATCTCTAATAACTCATCAATCCACTAATATCATGTAAAAAGACCAAATTGCCCTTAATGAGTACAAAAAGACCAAATTGACCTTTAATGTATTTAATTCACCAACCAACCGAATTAAACCCTGAAATTATTCCACAACCATCTTATCATCAAATTGACCGTGAAATACTCTAATTAGGTTCAATACTTGTTGATTTGATGCTTTTAAAATTTTTGAATGAATTTAAAATCATCAATAGCTATTATTTTCCAAAAAGGGCATTTTAGTCCAATAATTTTGGATTACCTGAATTCTATTCAAACAACCTCCATTTTGACCCATTTCAGTACCTATGGACTCCAATCCTAATTTCGGAGCTTTTCATCGTATTTCAAAATTATTCGATATCCTTTCAATTGTCCGGAAGAATTTTTGGACTGAATTTGAAAATCACTTAATGTCATCGAAATCATCCGAATTTCATTCAAAAGTATCACCTAAATCTCCAAAGCACATTTCAGAGCTTTTAAAACTCGTTCAAACTCATTTCGTAACTTTTTTGAGTTTTCAAAAAATTTCCAGTCGAGTCCACAACCATCTCTGGTCCATCTATGATCTCCGTTATAACCTGAATAATACATTTAAATGCTTTAGTTACTCTAATACACCATAAATAGAGCATACTCTATAAAATGCATGTGCAGTACAATACACAGTACAATAATCGAACTAGGATATTACAAATATAGCAACATCTATATGAAATATTTTAGAGATTGCAAGTTAAATGATAATTTATACAATCATCACAATGATAATTTTTATAGGCATACAAGTAATATTCCAAATGGAATTCTCATATTGGGTTAGTTTCATGAACTTGTTATCTAATAAACACTCATATATTTGTTTAAGTATCTCTATATTATAATCTATGAGATTGATTACTTCATTCTTAAGGAGGATACATAACATGTATTAGTCTTTTTATTCTTTAATAATGTTTAGTCTTAATACAAAATTGACTAGGAATAATTTATGAATAACATATAAATGCAATATGAATATCATAATAATAATCTCATCATAATTTCATTTACAATGTACATTTATCTCGTGGATTTTATCTTATGCATCAATTAATTAAATGAATTTACACAAGTTAAAGAATGTCTTTAAATAATTATTTCACAAAAACTACAACCAACCAATTGACCATAGGGTATAAACTAATAATTTTCCACTTACATTAAACCAATTGTTTAAGTATTTTATATCTTATTACCATATGACAATCATACTACTATTTAGACAGTGGTTTAGTGAGAGAATTCTACAAGATTCTCTATAGCCATTTGATTAAATATATGATTTTCATCTTAATTATCATCCTAATTAAGAAAAATTCCTAAATAAATACTTGAATTTTTTTAGGAGATCTTAGCTTCTTTACATAATTAATAGTTCTAATATTGTATAGTATATCATTTTAGAATTTTTGGGTGTGTTGCCTATGCCTATATTCCATACCAGAAGAGGAAAAAGCTAGATGAGAAAGGAGAGAAATGATTTTTTTTGTGTTAGTGATCAATTAAAAGCTTATAAGCTTTACAATCCCACAACTAAGAAAATTGTTGTCAGTTGTGATGTAGTGTTTTATGAAGAAAGTTTTTAGCCATAGAACAATAATGTTATTGAACAAAAAATACATGTTAACTTTGATGAAGTTAACGAAGAGGAAAGGTAGCAACCTGTAGAAAATGATCAACAAGTTCCACCAGATGGTCCAGTAGATATTCCAAGCTTAGCAATAACAACAGAAAATGAAGATCAACCTCAACTTGTTAGAAGAAGACTTGCATGGATGGCCGATTACGAGGTAACTCGAATTAACCAATTTGAGGACCCACTTACACATTTTGCTATATTTTTTGATTGTGATCCTACAGCTTTCGAAGATGTTATCAAAGAATCAAAATGGAAAAAGGTTATAGATGAAGAAATTGCAGGCATTGAACGGACCAACATTTGGGAGTTGACTAATCTTCTAAAAGGCCACATGACAATTTGTGTCAATTGGGTGTACAAGAGAAATTGAAGGAGAATGGAGAGGTTGACAAGTACAAGGCATGTTTAGTAGCTAAGGCCATAAGCAAGAGTGTGGAGTGGATTATAGAGAAGTCTTTGCTCCTGTTGTAAGACATGATATGATCAAAGTGGTGATTGCATTAACAGCACAACATTTATGGCCTATCTTTCAATTGAATGTGAAGTCGACATTCTTGCTTGGTGATCTTCAAGAACAAGTATTTATTAATCAACTTCTAGGTTATGTGAAGTTTGGAAGAGAAAATAAGGTTTATAAACTCAAAAAGGCATTACATGGGCTAAAAACAAGCTCCATGCACTTGGTATAGTGGTATAAATGGTTATTTTTCTAAAGAAGTGTTAAAAATATCCATATGAGCTTACACTTTTTACAAAGATTGGAGATGGAGGGAAATTACTCATTGTTTGCTTATATGTGGACGATCTTATTTTTACTAGAAATGATACTGCCATGTTTGACAAATTTAAAAAATCTATGATGGTTGAATTTGTTATGTCTGATTTTGGAAAGATGCATTATTTTTTGGGCATTGAAGTGGTGCAATCATCAGTTAGAATTTTTATTTCTCAAAGAAGTATGTACAAGAAAATTTGGATAGGTTTCGAGTGAAAAATTGCAATTACGTTAGCACGCCTACTGAAGTAGGTCTAAAGCTTGTTTGAAACCCTGAAGAAAGGAAGATTAACATCACGCTTTACAAACAAATTGTAGGGAGTTTGATGTATTTAACTATAATAAGACCTGACATAATGCAAGATGTAAATTTCATAAGCAGATTCATAGAGTGTCCAAAGGATATTCATCTCTTAGCCGCAAAAAGAATCTTTCAATACTTGCAAGGGACTACTAATTATGGGTTGTCCTACAAGAAATGTGAAAAGTCATATTTATTTGGCTTTATGGACAATGATTATGCTAGAGATCAAGATGATAGAAAAAGCAGTTCAGGATATATTTTCATGCTTGGTTCGGGAGTTGTTTCATGGTCTTCAAAAAGGCAAGTAATTGTCACATTGTCAACAACCAAAGTAGAATTTGTAGCTGCATCAACTTGTGTCTGTCAAGCAATTTGGCCGAGGAAAATACTTGAAGAGTTGCAATTCAAGCAAGAGGGAGCAGCTACTAGAATTTATTGTGGCAATAATTCTACCATCAAACTCTCTAAACATCCTATTCTACATGGAAAAAGCAGGCATGTAAATGTGAAGTTTCACTTTTTAAGGGACATCTCAAGCTATGGAATCATTGATCTTTTCTACCGCAAGAGTGAAGATCAGATTGTTGGCATAATGACCAAGTCATTGAAATTGCCGACATTTCAAAAGCTAAGGAAGCTACTTGGAGTTTGTGCACTTGATAAGTTTTATTAAACTGAATGTTTGAAAACTTTTAGTTTGAGGGAGGGATTGCTGGAAATATTTTTTTCATTTTTTAGTTTTCCATGTCAATGAAAGTTCCTTATTCTACTGGTATTAGTTTTACCTAGTCTTTAGGAGAATACATAGCTTTACGTGACTTTACTGAAATTTGTTGCACTTTATTGGGAGTTAGTGAATGCAATTCCTAGTTTCAAACGTATATCCATTGGGTTTCAGTTCTTTATTTCCCTAGTTTTATATTTATCACTACATGCATGTGACTGGCCCTCAAACAACAACATTCTTTGACAGGCGTGGCGGGCGATCAGCATTTGGATGCCTAAAAGCTCCATTTATCTCGTGGATTGATCGTTGTAAAGTAGTTTTAACTTTCATCATATACAACGTTCAAAATGCAGAAGCTTTGCTGCTTACTTGGTTGTCCTGCATAGTCAGACTATACGTAGTACACCATTCCTACCTCTAGAGTTGATGCCCGAGGTATGCTCATAGCATAAGTTGGTCCCCTGGAGTTTCTCCTCAAGAAATCATAACCATAGTTTATTACAATCCTTTTCATCCAACTGGATCCTCTTTTGGCCCTTACATATGAGTGCCCGAGTATGAATGCCATTCCTGCTTCCCTTGCCTCCATTAATTCTTGCAGCTCTTCCCGTGTTTCCATGTCGATCAGGGGACTTTCTGGGACAAGGAACCTTACTCTCTTTCTCAGTTTTGCCGGGGACTTCATCTCCCTTAGCTCTGAAGTGCCTACCGTATCAGAAAATTCTCCTTCTTCGCTCAATTTAATTCCTTCTAAGTTTGAGGATGAAGTCCCAACAACTGTCATTCGTTCGTCATCACCACTGTCTTCCACTCTTATGTTACATGCAGGCTTTTCTGATCTGATAAATTCAGCAATACTACAGACAAGATCTTTCTCAAACTCCACATCATCTTTGTGAACATCATGGTAGCCATACCGTGCTATGCATCTGTACAAGTGGTACTCTTTAGGACCAACTCTTCCCACTAGGAACCTTTCGTCTGCCCTCACATGAGGCACCGGCACAGATTTGATGCAGAGGAAAACTAAAACCTGGTGGAAAGCTGGAAGATTGGTTACAAAGTGAGAGAATATAGCTGGAATCCCAGAAACAAGCTCTGTATGTATGAGTCCTATTCCACGAACCCGTGCTATTCCTAGAGAGGGACCCAGACCAAGAAGCCAGTTTATTGAGACCTTGTTCTGGACATCAAATTCATATTTCTTGAGTGTCCCATAGTGCCAAATGTACATCACGATGAGAAAGATGAATGAGAGGGCCACTGGCACCCAAGCTCCTTCAAGAAACTTGATGAGGGATGCTGAGAAGTAAAGAGCTTCAATGGAGCCGAAAAAGAATATAAAACAAATAGCCAGAAGGATATTTTTGTGCCAACATAAGACAATAACCAACGACATCAGGCAGGTTGTTACCAACATCACAGTGATGACTGCCAAACCTGTCAGATGTTGAAACAAGATGTAGTGAGTACATCCATTAGTTGGAGTTTCGACAAGGTTCATAATTGGAATATAGAAGACACCAAATCACATGCTTTAACATTGCAGGGTTCTGTCTTGATGATTTCACTATAGATGCATAGTGATTATGTTCTTAAAATAACAATGTTTCTATATTAAAGAGTGAAACACTGACTCAAAAGTTTATATAAGTTCTATTCATGAGGCAGGTTTCAACATCGAGACTGTATGTGACTCAAACAATCTACCGGTTAGGGTCATGTTAAATATACCTGCTGCATTGCCCATGTGTTTTGTATTCCTAAAACCAATAGTGACAGCCAAACATAGCAACATTAGAATCCAGTTGATCTCTGGAATGTATATCTGGCCATGTATCTTCGATGAAGTGTGTATAATTTTGACCCTTGGAAAGCAGCCTAAAGCAGAGCACTGTTTGATTATTGAGAATGTTCCGGTGATAATGGCTTGACTTCCCACTACCGCTGCAAGTATAGCTATTGCAAGAACAGGCCACCTGATAGCAGCTGAAACAACAGTGCATTTTCTAATCACACCCTTGAAAGATCATCAATAATACCCATCTAGAGGTATCACCATTACACTTACCAGGCACAGACACGTAGAAACCTATCCTGTAATCACTTTCAATGATATGATGCTTTGAAAGGTAGGCAGCTTGTCCCATATATGCGAGGATCAGTGAGGGGTAAACAACAAAGGTGAAAGCAATCTGAAGAAAGTGGGTCATTGTTAGAATTCTCCTAGGGAAGGCACTTCTAACATGCAATTTTGTCCAATATTGATATCAGTTAGCATATTATCAAGAGATAACAAAGAGAAAAAGATTGCATCAAATATTTGATCACATAAGTCATACCCAAAGCTACAAAGAAAACTTGGGCTGTTTGAATGACTAAAATTGTGAAGGAAATCTTGCATGGTAAGGCTTTGACATAAGAGAAAACTGAGTAACCATAATGAACGAAATTTTCCTTTAGGATATTATATCTATATTTGAATGGATATCACATTCACTACTTAACTGTCATCATCACAAGTGACAATATTCATAAACTAAAGTATCTGTTAACCCTCTCATTTTTCTGGAAGGGAAATAATAACTCTTGTTAAACGAAAACATAGTCTCTATGTGGCTGCATGAAGAAACATGAACAAGTTAATTACCTTGATTGACAACTGTGAAAAGTGCCCAAGATCAGCAAACATAGCTTCTGAGCCTAGAATAATTGAAAAGAAAACTACCATTAGAATTAAAAACTTACAGTTGTTGGAAGTGGAAAGTGGACAATTCACAACTTCTTATACCTGTTATGCATAGCAACATTCCTCCCAAGGACATCCAACCCTTCTTCTGTGTCTTCTTCAAAAATTTGTACATATAGTACGGAGAGAGAGCTTGGTAAACTTGAGGATTCCAGTGGACAATATTGTAGACACCAATTGCACTGATGCACAGCAGCCATGTTATTACGATTGGTGCAAAGAGGAACCCTACCTTGTGTGTTCCATAATGTTGGATGGCAAATAAGAACACCAGGATAGCACAAGCAACAGGAAGTTCAACATCTGCAGAATAAATAAGCTTATGAGGAAACAGATCACTTAGGTTTAAGTCAACGTTATTCATCAAAGAAGGAATTCAATGACCTAGTTTGGTCCAAATCTCCTATCAATTCTTGAAATTGATTCTGATTGCATCGATTAGATAAGTTGGGACACAGATGCTACGGGAAGGGTGACTGGACTTTTAAAGTTATTTCTCTTCATTGATCAACATAAAAGCAGATAAATAATCTCAAATGGGAATGATGCATGCATTCACCTTATCCTATTCAATGAAGCAGAAGCACAATAACCATCAGTGTTTCAGAAATTTATGCATCTTTACATTTCTATGCAGATTCTAAGAAATAATGTCACAAAACTGATGAAAGTTCGCCAAACAATAACGTTAACTAGTACCTTAATCTACGACAATCACATAGAAAGCAGCCATGATGTGAAGTCCTAGGGGAGGTTCAACGTGATGATGTCAAATTGACCAGTTTAGGGATGACTTTTGAAAACCAAACGGCATACATAAGCCAGGTAAAAATCATTCCAACATGATTTGCTATTAGTTCATTACATCATGTGACTCATATTAGACTACTTGTCTGTGCCTTGACGTTGACAGATTATCTCTATAAAGTCACAACTTTATTTTCTTCTCAACTTTTTAACTTCTTACGTAATTACTTTATCTTAAATGTTTCTGTAGTTAACTTGACCGGCCCAATTATACAATTAATAGTTTACTATCAAAGTGTAAAGTGATGTGACTTAAATTAAAGGAGCAAACTTTGTCCAAATTTTTCCGTAGGGACCGCAAATAGTGGACAGAACTATAAACTATTGCCAATTTGGTGGCCTTGGCTTTTCCATACATATATAACTCAAGCCAGTATACTCAATTTATACCTAACTGCGATTCGTTCATCTTCCCTTCTCAGTATATCAAGTATCGAGCTACCAGAAGATTTTCCAAGATGCTTCAAGCAACCAAGACGTTGGTCGAATTGGATGCTTGCCAGTTACCTGATTCTTTTTCGTACAAATCCTGATCTATATTTCTGTTCACCTAATGGGCCAGAGAATATAACTATTGAACTTCTCAAGATGTAGAATGCTTCCTTAGACTGAATAGTTCAGAGAAAATCTACACAAGTTCTCTGAGACAATGGATGGCATGGCTTCCACCAAGAAGAAATTTCTACCAACAAGTGCTACAAATTATTTTCTTAACCTTTTTTAATATCAAACTTTAAACAAGAGAAACAAAGAACTTACACTGATGGTGCTCCCTTGACATGGAAAGCTCCAGTCCTGATACCGCTGAATATACTGTAAATGACCAAAAACCAAATATTTCTGTCATGAACTGAACGTCCGAATTCCAACCACAAATCAAAGGCCAAAGAAACACAACCACAAAGACCTGATATTGCAGGAGTAAGCACTCCATCGCCAATGACCATGCAAGTCCCAATCAAAGCCAAAATAAGCAATACCCTTTGCAAGACTCTATACTTCTCCAAAGTTGATTTCAATCTGGAAACAGCATCACTCTTATCATTTGAAGCAGACCAATCTTTCGTGTACTCTGAAAGCTCCTCGTCAGCGAGTTGGCAATTGGGTATGGAGCCCACCCGAGCATGGCGGCAGAGCAAGGAATACAGGGCAAAAGTGCCTCCTTCGCCGTTGTCATCAGCTCTTAGAACAATAAAAACATATTTAACAAGCGGTATTAGCGTCAGTGTCCAGAAAACAAAGGACAAGACTCCGTAAATTTCCTCATTCGTCTCAGAGTGTTGTATATCCTCTGCAAATGCACTCTTGTAAACATATAATGGCGAAGTGCTCAAATCTCCATAGACAACTCCTAAACTTTGATAAGCCAAAGTTAACAGTGTCTTCCACGAGTCTCTCTGCAATTAACAACAGAACAAACAGAACGAGTTAAACAATGAACCAAAAGCTGACAGAGGGACAAATTGAGCAGCCAATGACAGTCACAAGTGTTACCTTGATTGGATTGTCATGAATTACACCTTCAATATCCATCATAGACTGATAAAGAAACGATTAAAAGTCCATTCTTGAATCCAAATAAAGAGCCCAGATAGATTACCACCCTCCCCAGTTCAAAGAAGTGGAATTAGACTCCAAAAAGAATATTAGCAACGACAAAAGTTTCAAGAAAGATACAATCTTTGATTTTGTCCTAGTACATAACAGTAGACGGTAGTTAAAACCAAGACTCAAGAATGTAGACAAATCAAGAACAAACACAAAGCACAGTAAAGGAATAAAGAAGGGAACAGTATTGGAAATCGCAGCTGAACAAACTATTATAGAATATAATAATATGGCTCCGCTTTAGCGAGAAAGAAGCGAGGAGATAAAATGCGGAAGATGCGTGTGAGAGAGAAAATTGGAGGCTTGTGTTTAAGGTTGTTTCAAGTTTTTGCTTATCGTTTGTTTAGCTTTCGAGGTTTCTAGACGGAATATAATTTGATTTTGCTTTAATGTGAAATAGCAGAGAAAGGAGTTCTAGTGGCTTGTTAACTGGGCATGCACTAACTCGCTTACCTAACAATGGACCACAGGTCCACAGGGAAGGGGAGATTCAGAAGCTGACATGGCCACAGTGAGTGACTGGACCTGATTGCCTCAGGATAACCACGAGAATCAGCTTCCAATAAAGGCAGTTTCTGTAGTAAAGATTCTGTTTTGAAGAAGACATACGTTGCATATCATTCGAACTACTAAGTAATTCATTTATCCCTTTGCAGCCAAACTCATAAGATCACAACTTAAATCATTGTGTTTCATAAGAAATTGATGATCCTTGTCAAACTATAAAATGGTGATAAAGAACGTAATAATGCCATTTGTAACTGGAATCAACAAAAGAAATTTGGGTTTTGGTTTATAATATCAGCACACTGTTGTTAAGTCTAAGAAGCACAGACACAGGACATGACACGGACACGGATATAGAAACACACTAATTTCTAAAATTTGGTGGACACAGACAAGGCTTATATATATATTATAAAATTTAAAATTAAGAAAAAAATTTCAGAATTCATAATATGATATATATTGATTGATGTATTTCAAGACTTCCAATATTTTAATAACTCATATATATTTGATATTTTATAAGTCTCTCTCAAAAAACTTGAAGCATATGTTCTATAGAGCATATATCCCTTTAAGCAAAGCCCGAACGGTCTCCAGACGTATTCGAGCTGTATCCACTGTATATGGTATCCAATACAGACATATATCTAATACACGAATATGACTCCATTTTATCGTGTCCGTAGCACGTAAGTTCAAGTCTTATCATATCAATTGATGAAAGAAGTATTACGACACGTCAACTTTAATTAATAAAGTTGGTCTTCAATGGCGTCGCCTTCATGTTTATCATCAAATATGATTGTCTCTTTTTATATATATATATAACATTATTTTATATAATATTGGAAAATTATATCAAATTGTATTGCAAAATATTGAATTGAATTGAATTTATAAATAAAAATTAAAAGATTAAATTGCATAAAATTAAATTATTTTGTATTAATTTAATAATCCAATTATTGAATTAAAATTTGAGATATTTTGATTACAATTAAAAGTAAAGATTATCAAATTTGATAGTGATTGGATATTTGTAACTTTGAAAGAGACATATGAGTGGTTGAATACTTGAATCTTGCATATAATTATGGAATAGATGCTCTAAGATACAGAAGATTACAGAGTAGCGGAATAAATTTTCATAAAAAAAGAAAGGGGGAACAAATCATCCTGAGCCCAAATTAGCACAGGATGAAGAGAAGAGCCCTGGTGGATAGAGAACAATCATTGATGGTACAATAACATAGAGTAACGAAGATAGAGGGTAACTATTTTCGTTTTCGTGTGTCATTCTATGCCCGAGACTATTCATCTATTCATAACAAGGGAATTGATCCCGAGTCAAATATGCAACTGTGTCAAGAAACTATCTATCAGATATTTTTGAAACAATACTTCAGAAAACTTCCCTCGGAATAGAATAATTTCCCTGGTGATGACTGTACTAAATCACCAAACCTTACCTTTTCCTTTGCATGCAAATCCTATGAGAATCCGATGCTCTTAATGAGAAAATTCTCAAGTTAAAACACTTTGGTTTTCTATTTGTTAGGTTCCTTGGTTTCTTAAATTTTATAATCAATTGAAAACGTTTCTTTAAACCCATTTGGGAACTTAAATACTTTCTTTAACTAATCCAGGCAAAGACATGCCGTAACAAAAAGAGAGTGCGCTGTTGGTGTACTTAAAGCCACCATCATGTTTATCTAATTCAGATGGCTATATGGACCACTTTACCTAATTCAAGGACTTCCTATTACGTCATGAATCTGACTTTTTCCTCTTCACCTTGCCTTTTGTAATTAAATGCAAAAGGTATCCAATAAACTATCTATTTGAGATCATATATATTAGTAAAAAATGAGAACTTTACTCTGGCCTGTTGGCGAAAATAACCCATTTTTGCATATATAACTATCAATAAATGATAAGAAACTATTAAGATAAAAGAAGGACTGACGTGACTGGAACCATCAACACTACACGTCTGATGAGAAGAAGAGGAAAACAAGTGTCCAACCAACAAGAAAGTAATGGAGATAGTGCAAATTGGCCTTGTCATGGAGCTTGTCCAGTGCTGGGAGTGGTGGGTGACCACTGTCCACGACTGACTAATCTTCATCACGGAATGCCCTACCCCTTTTGTCCTTTATTTTTTCCCCCACTTGCTACTTCACTTTTATTTTTGGAACCTGGATTTAGTATTTTCAATGTAGAGAATAACGTATTTAAATAAGTTATAATTTGTATAAATATTGAACAACAATTATAATTATGGGATCAAAAAAAAAATATTATTTTAATCTTAGACTAGGGTATTCACCGGCGGACCTAAGTCTCTCGTAATATTTTTATACTACAAGAGAAGATGGCATTGGAAAAGAAAATTAGAAAAAGAACGCACGGCCTGGTTTATTAATCAAAATGGTAACTGCGGAGATTGACCCATCATTCATGGCTGCCGACTCACTCGTGGTCGTGGTCCCAAACAAACTTAGCTTGGTGCAGATTTTTGCTTCTTTATGCATCAACGTTCTTTACACGTTCAAAACGTAATCAAGGAGTTACTAACTGGACAAATCTTTGTTTTGGACGAAATTCCTCCAGACTTTTACTTAAGGTGTTGAAGAAGACAGAAAATGAAAGATGGAGACTTGTTTACAGAAATAGAATATGCCATATTACCATATGATTAAGATGACAAGGTCTGATCAGATTTCCATGATATCTGCTTTCTGCAAGCAAGTGGGTGCGGGACCATCGAATTCGGTTTTGTATTGTTGTCTGTAACTGTAAGCCAAGCCAACTACACTAACATTAACTCTTCATTTATTTATTGTTGTTAATGAAGATGTGAGATCTCTGAGGACTATAAAAAGCTGCAGATCTCAATTACTTGGGGATCTCAGAAGAGGGTGTCTGAATCCAGTCCCCAATATCCAGGAGATGATATAAAGCATAAATGATTTCATTAACATGGTTTACGTTATTTTAGGTCCTTAACATGTGTACATGTCAATAATTTCATCTACGTATATTCTTTTAGGACATTAATGTACATCATATCATATTCGACTCTAAACATAGATTTTGAACTTCAAAAACGTTCGAAAGAGTAAAGAGTTGTAAGAGGTCTTACTAGAATTGATCTCAAAATTAATATGGCCTTTTCTATAAAGTCTTCTCAAAATTAATAGTTCGTTCTGCATTAAATATTTTATGCAGAGCAGGACATAGCATGTAGAAAGCAAATGCTTTGCACATGTTGGTCTTAAAAGCCCTCCCATTACATCTGTTAGTAATTTTTCTCGCAAAGTTGGACAACAATTAATTATAATTTTACGATTTTAATAAATTTACTATAAAACGAATCAATTTTGATTTGATTAAAGATAATAAAATAATCTAATAAAAGATCTGGGTTAATGGGCTGAAGGTCAGCAAAGAAAATGGATCATAATCAGTATGGGTCGGACATGTATTGAGCCTGTGATGGGGAAGCCCGATATGGTTGTTAGAGAATGATTCAAAGTTGTTTAAAATGTGGTCCTATTGTTTCTGAGTTATCAAAGTTTGTTTAGATTATTTCCTTTATCTTAGGTATTTAAATTTTTTATTTGTTTGGTTAATCTTTTTTTAGATATTAGCTAAATTTGTTATTTCATTACCCATATACTATTTAGGCCTTCAACGTCACTATAAATTATACCCATCAATAGATTGTCTTTTGCATTATCTCTTTTCTACTATATTTTTGTGGGGTTAATTTCTGGTTATAAAACCTAACATAGTATTAGAGCTTCTTATAATCTTAAGGGGCCTGTGAGTGTTCGACAGACAATAACGACCTGACATTCAACAATACATCAGCTCTTTCACCTCTAATTTTTAATGGTGAGAATTACCAAGTTTGGGCAATCAAAATGAAAGCTCACTTAAGATGTATTGACTTAAGGTAGTAAGTTAAAGGTAAAAGGAAAATACCACCTCTAATAAATAACCAGACAATCAATCAAATTAGGGCTCATGAAGATAAAGAAGCCAAAGCTCCAAGAGCCTTATCTCCAATTCATTTTGTTGTTTCTGAATTGATTGTCCCAAGAATTATGGGTTGTGAAATAGTCAAGGAAGCTTGGGACTGTAACACATATATCTTAATATTGTCCGAATCACTCTGAAGTTTCATTAAACCAATGTACCCGGAAAATGTCATGACTGCATGCCAA
>JANIPN010000008.1:13706578-13730975 GCA_027478595.1 Erythroxylum anguifugum | reverse complement strand
TGTGTAATTAAGATGTGAGAGAAATTAAAGGTTAATTTTGGAAGTAAAATTATAAACATGTATATAAAGTCAAGAATAACACTTATTTTGAATAATTAAAATGTATCTAAAACGACTCTTATTATGAATCAGAGGGAGTATAACATAACATACCATTAAATTCTGTAATTATCCTAAAATATATTTAATAATTTGATTAAGATGAGAAGTATACTTGAAAGCATATTGAATGATTTTTTTCCATATTTAATATTTAATAATAGTATCATAAATAAAAGAAAACGAGTAAATTTGAATTCCAAGTCTATCCTCCCTTCCCGCGGTTTCAGAAGCACCCGTCCTTTCCCCGCGAAACCCTCTCCTCCACCATAACCACCTCAACCACCCTTTCCCTCTCTCTCCTCCTCCTCCTCCTCCTCCGCCATGGAAGAACATGAATAACTTAGTGAGCTCGAAGCTCCGCGCCCTCGAGCGCCTCCGGCAACAGCTCTCGGCCTCCATCAACAACAACAACAACCCCACCGATCCCCACCCTCTCCACATCCTTTGGCGCTACCAGATCCTCGACCCCGACAGCGACATTGTAGCATATTGGAACCACGTCTTCCTTATTACCTCCATTATCTCTCTCTTCATCGACCCTTTGTACTTCTATCTCCCTTACGTCCTCCCCTCCGACCAACTCTGCTCCTCCGTCGACTACCGTCTCTCTGTCCTCATCACCACCTTCAGGAGCATCATGGATCTTTTCTTTTTCCTGCATGTTCTCATGAAATTTCGCACGGCCTTTGTTGCCCCCAGTTCCAGGGTCTTTGGACGTGGAGAGCTTGTTATGGACGCTAGAGAGATTGCTCTCAGATATCTCAAGTCTGATTTTGCCATTGATCTCGCTGCTGCTCTTCCTCTTCCTCAAGTACTCTCATGCTACTGCTACTTCTATTAATACGACTCATCCGTTTTTTCTAATGGTACGAATAAGTGATCTTTATGAAGTTTTTTTGTTGTTGTTGGTATTGCAGATTGTTATTTGGTTAGTGATTCCTGCAACAAAGCATCGTAGATGGGATCCTGGGAACAGCACTTTGGCTCTAATTGTTCTTATTCAATATATTCCCAGAATGTTTCTTATCTTTCCTTTGCATCAGCAGATTATTAAAACTACTGGCTTTATTGCTAGGACTGCTTGGGCTGGGGCTGCTTACAATCTCCTTCTTTATATGCTTGCAAGTCATGTAAGTCATTTCCTCTGCATTCATTGTTGCTTAAAACTCAGTCTCTAAGTTATCATGTTGGTTAATTCCTTATCTAGACTTTAGGAGCTTCTTGGTATCTCTTGTCCATGGGACGGCAATTCCACTGCTTTGAAACGGCTTGTACAAGAGAGACTAGTTCAAGAACAGTAGGGTGCATTAAGAGTTATCTGGATTGTGAAAGCCTGGGGTTACAGGACCGCCAGTTTTGGCGGAACGTCACTCGCGTTGGGGTAAACTGTGATGCAAGGAATCCCAAACTCGACTTCCCATATGGAATGTTTGCTGATGCATTTATCAGTGGCGCTGCTTCATCTCCTTTCATAGAGAAGTACTTGTACTGTCTATGGTGGGGTTTAAGAAGTTTAAGGTATGAAGCCTTTAGGATATATATCTCAATCTCATTTCTTTCCTACCTGTATATCGAAATTGGCACTTTTATTGAAAGCCACTTACATCGGTTCAGTTCTGAATTTGACCGTCAGAGTTAACAGTACCTTTCATGTTCTTTTCTTCACATAATATTGAGAATCCGAAGAGCAATCAGGTTGAAATGTAATCGGTTCAGTGATATCTGACTAATTGTTGAAACAACTGAACATGTATTTTAGAAACAACCTCCGGTAATACGTTAGCCGTAGCTAACCCGTGATGTACTTCTGAAGTCTGGAGTTAATTGTTCATAATGCTAAAACATTCACATAATTTCTGCAGCTCTTATGGACAGACTTTGGAGACGACCACTTTCCTGGGCGAGAATGTGTTCTGCATTGTCATTTGCATCATTGGTTTAGTCCTGTCTGCTCAGTTACTTGGCAACATGCAGGTCTAGTATGCCACAAACCTCCACCTACCACTTTTTCTTATTATTAAGACCCTGGGAACAAGAGAATGATGCTCGAGTTACCATCATAATCATCTATCATATTTACAGCAAATTGTAGTCTGGTCCAAAAGCTTCTGCTTTGGCTTCTCGTGTGCATCCTACTAGAAAAGTAGTTCTTGATTTGAAGAATTTCGAACTCTTCTATTATTTCTTGCAGGCCAATTTACAATCTCTGACTGTAAGAGTGGAAGAATGGAGAGTTAAAAGGAGAGATGCAGAGGAATGGATGAGGCATCGCCAGCTACCCGAGGAGTTGCAAGAAAGGGTTCGCCAATTTTCGCAATACAAGTGGCTTGCCACCAGAGGAGTTCATGAAGAATCCATAGTGCATTCCTTGCCTACGGATCTTCGACGAGAAATTCAAAGACATCTATGTCTGTCCCTAGTTCGCCGTGTAAGTTGCTTGTAACTCGGAGACATGTCGCTTCTCAGATTTTAGCTAGTTTACACTGAAATTACCATCATCGTTACTTTTTCTTACAATACTATCCTTGAATCTGCATTCTCATTCCATGACTGCACAGGTTCCCTTCTTTGCACAAATGAGCGACCAGTTACTTGATGCCATATGTGAACGCCTTGTTTCGTGTTTGAGTACTGAGGGTACTTACATATATCGTGAGGGCGATCCAGTGGACGAGATGTTGTTCATTATCAGAGGACAATTGGAAAGCTCAACAACTAATGGAGGAAGGGCCGGATTCTTCAATTCTATCACCCTCAGACCAGGTGACTTCTGCGGTGAAGAACTACTAACATGGTCATTAATGCCCAATTCCACTATAAACAGGCCTTCCTCGACACGAACTGTTCGAGCACTTACCGAGGTTGAAGCTTTTGCGCTCCAAGCTGAAGACCTTATATTTGTAGCAAACCAGTTCAAGTACCAGAGCAAGAAGCTGCAGGATGCTTTTAAGTACTATTCTCAACAATGGAGGACATGGGCTACTTGCTTGATACAATCTGTTTGGAGAAGATATCAAAAAAGAAAGATTACAAGGGAATTGGCTGCAAGAGAGAGTGTTAGCTACATCCAAATTCCAGATGACATATATTACTACGGAGAAGAGAGCTACGAGGATGCTGAAGGTGGTGACAGGCTACCCACAGACAATGTTCACAATGTCCAGCATCTGGGTGCCACAGTCCTGGCTTCAAGATTCGCTGCAAATACTAAAAAAGGAAATCATATGAAATCTCCTGCTGCTTGTTCTTCCAGCTTACAGATGCCTCAGTTATTTAAACCCGATGAGCCTGACTTTTTTTCACCTTAAGCGATGTTTACTTAGTTTAGAACCTAATCCGGAAACGAAAGAAAAAGAAAAAAAGAAGAAGAAGAAGAAGAAGGCATTGAGGAGGGTATAGATAGAAACTTTGCATGTAAATTTACATTGTTAGGATAGCATTTATGTTTACTTTCTCGAGACTCTATCGTGTATACAACTAGAATCATCAATTTGATAAACAAATTTATTCTGATACAGCACTCAACTATTTTATATATTAGTACTTACATCAAATACAGGGACTGAATCCTATCCGTATCCAATTTCCGGAAACAGATCCTCTGACTGTTTCCACTGTGCCAAGTAAGTTAAAACTATCAATTTTCACACCAAAAAAAAAAAAAATCAATTTTTTTCACTATCTTATAGTTAGCGAGAAGTTATCACTTCTTTCCCTAACTACACCAAATTATCCACTTTAGGTCATTAACTCCATTTAAAAATATATGATATATGTTTAGAAGATGTCAATTCATTATCATATCATCTACTCCACTTTTTCATTACTTAAAAAGTGCTCTCAATTTGTAAAGGACTGCTCTTATGTCACCGTATTATTGCACCTTAAAGACATAGCCTTTGGTTTAGTCATCTTGAGCTATTATTTATGTATGGTCCATTCGAGCCAATCACATTGTTTCGTAACCTAAGTTAAGAGTCATCCTATGATAAACCTTATATATTTACATACCTTTTAATCTCCTCGTCGAAGTACGAGCCATCTTACACCTTCAAATTTAGCACAACTTATTTGCATCTTTCATCTTTGGTTTCGCATATAAATCTTGGCCCTAATTGAAGATACTTGTTAATATGCACTAATGTATACCAATACTCACTTATTCTTGAGTTTTCGTTGATACTGCCTATTTTGTCATGCTTACTCGCAAGCATTTACCTTGTTTCATTGTCAACATGCCTTCTTTGTATCAATCTAAGAGTCAAATATGGATCAAAACTTGTCAATACTTGCACGATTTTGCAATTTAGACTTAATGGTCTATTAGTACTTATATGACGTATCTTTAATAATTGAGTCGAACCATTAGGTAAGCATCTATATTATTAAATGAGTATGCCTCCTTTTTTTTGATAAAAGGAAAGAAAGCAAAGCACATTACAGTAAGATACGAGGGAGACAAATCCCTGATAAGTCCTCCAGAAGGACGGAGTGGCACCCAATAGGTGTGGTGTCAAGGTAATAGATGTCGATATCAAGATGAACTGCATAGTTAGCAAGCCAGTTGGCACTTTTGTTGCACTCTCGATAGATGTGTCGATGAACAACAGTCCAGTTTCAAGTAAATAGTTCGTGAATTCCTAGTACAATGGGATGAAGAGCCCGTGAACGGTAGGCCGAGGAAGAAAGGATATTTATCCCCTTGATAGAATCCACTTCAAGCTCGATCCGGCGATAGCTTAGATTCCACGCAAGCGTAAGTCCAGTAAAAACACCCCAGAGTTCTGCAGACACTGCTAAGTACCAGCCAAGATTTTAAGTGAAGCCGCCAAGCTAGTTTCTTGCACTGTCTCATAGCAGTGCTCCTGTTGTGGCTGTGGCCGAGGAATGTTTATATGCTCCATCTGTGTTTAATTTCACCCATCTCATGGGAGGTTTGCTCTATCCGTCGAGGTGTGCCTGGCGAGGGCGATGTCCGACATCCGATCTGCGATGCCATGCGGCAGACTAGGGGATCAGATCTGCATAAGACAAAATAAGAGAAACTGGTGAGTAAGGCCAAGTAAAGTGTTCATCGAAGAGGGACAAATTCCTCCATTTGCAAAGGAACCAGCAAGTATTGCCAAAGGCAATTGACCAATCACGTACAAGTATGCGTTGATGATTTCAGAGATTCGTAGGGATCCACTCCAGAGGTGGCATAGTAAAAAAATCAGAAGAAATGATTTGGGAAGGGAATTTGTGCCACACTTGGAGAGCTCTGGCACAGTCTCGCACTACGTGAATAGAAGATTCTACCAGTTGGCAATGATAACAATCGTCATCCGTAATGAGGTGTATGCGCATGCGATGTTGATTCGTGAGTAACCCCGGTCGTGAGCGAGGAGCCAGAGGAAGGAGCGAATGCGTTGCAGTCCCTTCCACTGCCAGATGGCCTTCCAAATACCCTGAGGCGATGCATCGTCATGACCTAGTAGCAAGAAATAAGTGGAAGCGATGGTGAATTATCCAGTATCAAAAAGGCCCCAAATTAACTTATCCTGCCCTAGGAAAGGTTGTGGGGGAAAAGTCCCGGTTATAGCCCAGAAAATCAACGTCGGGAGGTAACTATGAATAACGTTCCAATCCCACGTACTATCTGTGGCCATAAATTGTTGGACACTGCGGTTGTTAAAGTCATCCAAGATTAGGGAGGTAGTGTGGGTAATAAGAGGTCCTGCACCTGCAATCCATGGGTCTTCCCAGAAGCACGTTGTCGTGCCATTTTCGATCATCCATGTCATGCCCTGAAGCACATTGTGCCAAGTTGCCTTTATGCTCCTCCAGATCATAGAGCCTCCGGTTGTATCGAACGCATTAGGGGGATTGATGGCGTCAAAGTTGTATTTGGCGGAGAGAACTTTGACCCATAAAGCATGCGACTTTGTAATCAGGGTCCAACCTAATTTCACTAGGTAGGCGTCATTGGTCTCCTGGATTTTCAGGATGCCAAGACCCCCAAGGTCTTTCGGTTTGCAAACCTCCTCCCAGCTTACTAAGTGGGTCCCCTTATTTCCATTTGACAAACCCCACAGAAATTGCCTTACAAGTTTCTCCAGCTCATCACAAAGGCAGCGGGGTAGTCTTACTGCTTGCATTGTGTAACTGGAAAAGGGTCGTTATGATAGATTGAGACAACATGATGCGTCCGGTAAGAGTCAACAGATTGGCGGACTAGCCTGTCAGTCGTTGGTGAACCTTATCCAGGATGAATTGATAAGTACGCTTGGTTACGCGTTCATGTAAAAGAGGAACTCTAAGATACCTTCTAAGATCTGTCGTCAGTTTGAACCCTAGAGCTCAGCTTAAGGAGTGGGATAATCTGGGAGGAATATTTTTGAAAAAATAGTATCGAGATTGTTCTTGGCTGATGCGAAGACTAGAAGCCGCAAAGAAAGAATCCAGAATATCCCGGATGACGGAAGCTTAACCAAATGACGCTTCAGCAAAGAGGATGAGATCATCAGCAAAAAAACATATTCTTTTATCTAAGAATACTACTATAGAATCGTCAGCTCAATTAATAGTAAAAGGAATAAAAATTGATACGTGCAAAGAGTTAGGCATACTTCGTTTATGCTAAGATATACGAAAGACTTGAATCAAAGAATTAGGTGAAAGCTTTAGTTTATACGACCAATTCTGTCTATAACATTATTAACAAACTGAAACCAATAGCCACGCAGTTATGTTGAGGAATGACAGTCCATTGAGTATAGCCAAATTGGTCCTATTGATCTTAACTAGGTCTAGAAAATATGTTTGCTTACCATTTCTTGTCAGCCGTTAAGCTTTTTGCTAAAGGATTGGTATAATATATAACAAACCGTGTAAGGGTATTAATTTTGTGTCAATATGATTCTTTTAACTTCTCGAAAGGAATTATTTTAAAGATGATTAGGTATGCGTATCTTTTTCATTATATCCAATAGATTACTCTCTAGTAGCCTTGCCATTTTTATTACCATTGAAGATTTTTTAATTTACTTATCTTTATTTGGTCGTAAATCCACCAACTTATCCGTGTAAGTAACGGTAGTAGGATGGTCTTGGAAGCGTTGTCTCCGAAAACTCAATTTGTGCCTAAAATTGTAGTTCCAATAAAAAAATGAAGTTATTATGAATTTCTTGCATTAAGGTGTTAAACTAAAGATAAGAGCTGCAACTTAATTTCCTACACCAACACTTCCATATCTTAATTTATAGACATCCCACGTTTAAATCATCTATGATCCTAGCTACCAACTAAATATATGCTGAGCAGCATCACTTTATCCACTTTTGTAATATAAAAATATTGTTACATACAGATTAGAAAATTTTCTAAGACCTTGACATCTTGAACACTAATGAAATGCTTCAGTTCTGAAACTTTTAACCTTATCTAGTTTGCTCTGTTGTTCTGGATAATATTGGTTCCAAGAAATCACTACAAGAAATCAATGAATTACCTATGAAAATTTGGCAACAATTAAGAAACTATTGTCAATTACTGACAGAAATCGTATAACCATTGGCAAATTTGTTTGGAAAATTTTCAATTACTGACAGTAGCAATATCCGTCGCTGAAATTGGAAAAAACTGAGTAACACGATGGTAATTAATTATCGTCGATAAATAAGGCGGAAAATGTTTTTAGTTTACCAACGTCAATTTCTGTTGGTAATCCGTCGGTAAATTGGCTAGCTATATGTCGTCGTCCGTCGTCTGCTTCTGTTCAACGTTTTTAAGAATAACTAAAACCAAACGATGTCGTTTCGTTACCTTTAAAAACGTTCAACAGAGACCTCCCACACCCCCAACCCGACCTTTCCTCCTTCGTTCTCCAAATCTGCCGATGCATCCGTGTTCTCTGTCGTCTTCTCCGTGCAGCTGTAGCGTCTTTTCCAGCCGTTACAGTCGTCTTCTCCGGCTATGGAGTTGTCCTTTTCATAAAGGTATACCGATGCTTCTGCCCTTTGTTTTTTTGCCGAAATGTAAAATCGTGGCTGATGTTTATGGTTGATTTGGAGTTAGTTTCATGTACAAAACGATTTATATGTAAATGTTTGCGAATGGGATTGAGTTTCTATATGGGCATGAGGAAGTGTTGTATGGTTGGGTTGGAAATGTCGAAGGACACATATTGAGTCTGTGAATGAATTTTTTTTTGAGTTTGTGTATGGATTGTGAATGCCGAAGTGGAAGATTGAGTTTGTGTATGGGCATGAGGAAGTGTTGTATGTAAGGATTGTAAATGTCGACGTGGAAGATTGAGTTTGTGTATGAATTTTTTTTTAAGTTTGTGTATGGATTGTGAATGTCGAAAAAGTGGAAGATTGAGTTTATGTTTAGCCTTTTCTGAATTTCATGAATGATTGATTTAGAAAACATGCATGAATGGTTTACTTCTTCCCTACTAAATATTGATTAATTGCTTATAATGATTGATTTTGTAAGAATGAAATATGATCCAATACATGTTATTTGAAATTGTGAGCTTTTAAGCTTACAATTAGCATTCAAATTTTATGCTCCATTTTTTAAATTCAGTGATTGTCACAAAGTTTGATACTTCTACAACTTGGTTTTTTATGCATGTTGAAAACATATCATTAACCATTAGTTTTGGTTTGGGAGGTAATACAATGGTATCTATAGTTGGCTAGTAATGGAGTCTCACTTAATATTACTATGTATAAATAAATCACATTTCAACTTGCATCCATCTCCTTCACCTCATAAATCTTAATATTTCTTTCACTCGAAGTTTTACTCATCTTATAGTATATTAAACTTGTTAGCTCTTCTTATACAATACAAAACATGGAATTAGTGTATGCCTTCTAAAACTCCTTGTTAACCATCACATGAATTTGTTAATTGGCATCACCAATTTCTTATCATCTCATATTGATTTTGTTTCCTCGCATTATATTAGTCTTATGATGGTTCTTAATGAAGCTTTAGAACCCCAACAAAGTTAATCTTCTCTCATCTTCTCTCTTACTCTTATTTAGAACTTGGCTTATTGAAACATTGCTATTGTTTCCTTTATTATGAATCTCCATTGAACATGAAATTTTCATCAATTTGTAGGTTCGACATATAGATATAATGTTTCCTACACCCTTACTAAAACTTTAAGTCATAGTAAAGTGGGTTGTTATTGTTCTTGTTCTAAGACTTTAATAATTGTTAACCTTCTATTTCGTCGTTTGTACTTCAATATGATATACAAAAATCGTCTTATTTCCTTTTCCATATTGTGTAAAATATTGAATTCAAATGCTTATATTTGTAGAAAATTCGATAAACATTGAATTACATGTAGAAATATGGGACCAAAGAGATAGTGTGAGGTTATGTGACCCAGGTTCAAACGCATATTCGGAGGGACTTACTATGACAGTGGACCATTACAATCTGCAGTTGGCACTGCACCACCTCCTCCCCCTCCAAGGCCTACAGTTACAGATGAGGCATCACCTGCTGCTTGTCATGCTATGCAATCCCCAACTTATACATCATCCACGACCCCTTTATCGAATGGAGGAGAGGACTGCCAGCCTGGAGCTGAGGGACCTGATGGAAGGAAGTACATAACAATTGACAATAATTTGTAAGTGAAGTCACATTAAACACTTTATATTTTTAATTAAGTTATAGGTTTATCGGTTTTTCATAGTATAAAATTACTTCTTTTATTAGGTTGATTTCGTCTGGACCGTGTTCCAGAAATATGACATCTATATTTAAGGAGAGGATTGATCTTAAGGGTTATGTGTGGAAGAATATCTCTGAGGCCACAAAGGGATTTTACTTTCAGGAGTTTGAGGTACAATAAATTTTGTTTTCTTTTTATAATGATTTGTATACATTAATTAGATAAATATTATTACATTATAGTAACTCACCATTCATCCTTTTTTTTAGAAAGAATTTTGCTGAGATTCTAGTTTCAACTTGATCATCCATAAAGTATAGGAGAGGTGAGCTCATACACGTTATCGCGACTTTATTGGTGTGATACACAAGGCTGGTGTACGACCGCCTTATATTTTGGAGCAAATATAGAGTCGTTGGCAGGCGTATTGGACAAGCCCTGAGGCAATGTCTATCTCAGAGCGTAACTCCAGCAACATATGTGGAGGCCTCGGGGGAGAGAGTCTTCCTGTACATACAGGAGGATCAATTACCCACCACAAGCATGAACAAAAACTTATAAGTATCTAAACTTGACGCTTATATTGTAAATGTTTTACTTTGTTGTATTTCAAGGAAAATTAATGAGTGAATGTTGAAATGAATATATGTGTATTATGGATAATGATAATGGTATAAATGTCTGGTATCATATATGACTGTGTTAAGTTATTTTATTTGTTCAACTAGGGGAAATACATAAAAATAAAGGAAATTTTGCCAAAATTTTCAATAAAAACGGGTCTGCATATCTAACATTTTAGGTTTAATATGCAGGAAAAGTCTATAGGCATGAGGTCTACACCTACTCAGGTGTTTTGGCACACTCACACGAAGAAGCATGACGGTGTGACATTTGTCAACAGTCGATGTAGAGAACTAAATGTATGTGTTGTTAATGCTTAATTATTATTTCTTAATAATTATCACTTACTAATATAAATATTGCTTCCTAATAGGACCAAATACAAGAAACCATACAGCGGCAGTCTCAGCAGGAAACACCTGTTGATGAGACTCAGACGTATTTTGATGTTGTGAGTGGTAGGAAACGTTATGGAAGGATCTTCAAGCTAGGCTCGTTTGCGAACACATGTTATTCACAATCCTTCACGTCTAGTACAACAACATCTACTAGACAGTCGTAAACCGATCACATCAATCGGCTTCGGGCAATAGTGGACGCATTGGTAGACACCATAACTCAGCTGAGACAAAAGATGGATGAGATAAAGGCGAGGAGTAGCACCTCAGAGCACTGACGGTCACCAAGACATTAAGATTGTTGTAATCATTTGTTTTGAATTACAAAGACTTATTATGTACACTGTAATGTTTTTATTATCAATTAAGATAATTTAAAATTTATATCATCAATCAATTTTCTGTTTAAACAAATAAAATTGTTATGCACAGATAATTCATAAATGTTAAAATTATGCATTTATCATAAGATCATGAAATAAAATTTAATGTCAAGTTTCTTTTAAAAAACATTCTTACTTTAATTTACCGACGGAATATAAAGAACATTGTAAAACAACACTATATTTACCGACGAAAAATCAAAAACCATTGATAAATTGTATGTTATTTACCGACCGATCCTCTTCTTCAGTCGGTAATATTGAAACCCTTTGTGATTATCTGAACTACGATTTACTGACCGTTCTTTTTATTTCCATCGGTAATTTTATCGACGAGAAAAACCTTTCGTCGATAAAATTTACCAACGGACAGGCATAACCGTCGATATACTTTACTGACAGGACACATAAAATATCTGTCGTTAAATTTACCAACGGCCGTATTACTGACGCCTTTGACCGTTGTTTGATTCCGCCGGTAATTATTGTTACCAATGGAATACATGCATTTTTTGTCGGTAAACAACAAATTTCTTGTAGTGAATGCCAGAACATCCGTCATTACACCCACGTACTTGTTGGCTTCTCCAGAAATTTCTTCCAATTGTTTCTGGATGTGCTCTAACTCCTCGGTCATGCAATCCAACAGATCAGTCAAGGAGAATACTTCTTCTTTTAGAATTGGTCCAAGAACGTACTCCAACCGAGTTATCTTTTCCCTCAGTTATTTCATGTTCTCTCCCACCATTGATCACCAATGTTCCCTTATGATATGTCATGGGATTAAATTGAGGCTAAATTAGTGTCTTCAACTCCCTTGTGTCGTAGTTTAGTTTGACAACCAAGTTCTTAACAAATTTCTATCAAGCAAGTTGCATGCATCTCACTTAGCACCTGCTATACAATCTGCTAAAAGATTATGTCAAACAGTTTTGTTGCATGTTGAACATAGGTAATTCAATCTGACAACTGTAAATTTAAAGCGGCATTCTTGTAAGCATGTAAACATATTTTAGCCAAGTCTGGGTAGCTAAACCAGTGAAGCACTCACATATTCCTTTAAGATAGTTTCACAAGCACATTTTATGCATTCCTTTCAGAGGCATTTTTAAACAATAAATAAAATGAAAACATATTATACAAAACAAAATTTTATTGATATGTAATTAATGGTAATACATGAAATGAGGGCCAAGCCAACCATTTTTTTTGTCCATATTACACACATATTCGTAAGTCAGTAGATAAAGAAATCAACCAAAGTTTTTCACTAACCATCACAACTGCTGAGTCTTGATTATCCAAACAAGTTTTTGTGGGTCTCACACTAGAACATGAGCTCAAGAAGCAAGTTGGCTGTCACATCACTATTAGAATTTTTAATAATGTATTGCCTGTTAATAAGAATTGAGTAAACTATTGCTAAAATGACTAGAACTAAGTTTGAAAATTTGATCTCGCTTGTATATGCAGTAGTATTAAATACTCAGTGGTAGTGCTTTGTCGTCTTTTAGGCTCCCACCCGATATGAGCAGGGATTAGTCTGGCCATAATAATAACTTAGAAGTGCTACCCACAATTCAGACCCACCTGAAACATCCCGTGTGCCTACCCATAATAATAATAATAAGATTTAAGTCAAAGATGATTTCTTGCATATGGTGTTGTGGTCCTGGCATCTAGCCCAGTCCGTGTTCAATAAGGGAGTGTTACATTTCTTCCATGACATCCTATCATATTCTATGCATATTCACTAATATGAGAAAAACACGGACATATGTCTGGTGGTGCTTCTTATGTACAAGAAGTTGAGAGGGATCTTAAGTAAAATGAAAGCACAACATGATCCTATATTTGGAAAGACAAAAAATTCTATAGTCTTATATTTTAAAAGAGAGACAAAAAAAATGAATGGAGAACTTTTGGAGATTAGTTTTGGAGCTAAAAATTCAATTAAGAACCGATAAGTAACGAAAGAGAAATCTCAGAGATTCATTAATAACATGCAAGATTCAAGCCATAAGACTTCAAACTTCTTTCTTATTCTTTGCAGATTTTTTAATAGGATGTAAATCTAAGTGGGATATATTTTAAGACTTGATGTTATAAATTATTCTTGATTTAATAAAATATTTTATTTTTTTAGAATTGTTCATAATTATATTGCGTTAAGTTAAAATTTACTAGCATTTACATTCAAATTTGGATTTTGTATATTTGGAACAAGAAATTATTTACATAAATAGATCATAATATGAATAATGAGGGTTACATGAAACTTTAGAGATAAAGCTACATGAATCTTTTGGATTAGAGTCAAACCTATCATAAGAATAACGGTTTTGATTAGAAAGAGATTTTAATTAATAATTCTAAGAATAATAGATATACTAATCGAGTGAGAATACAGTTGTCAATTTAGAATTTCTATTAATTCAAAAAACTAAAATTAAAAGCGAGATACTTCCCAACGACTTCGTTTCTTTCTTCTTCTTTGGGATCGAATGAAGTTATATATGGCGGAATATTTGGGAATCAAGAGCTTTTCTTCAAGAGGGTGTGTATTGGAGAGTGGGATGTAGTAACGGTATTGTTATTTGGAATACTCCTTGGTTGCCTAACAGTGATAATATGAGAATTGCTTCTCCTCGGCCATTGAATTGTTCTTCCTACTTAGTGTCAGATTTAATCCAAAGTAGGCAATGGGATAGAGGCAAATTATGTGATCTTTTTAGTGAAGATAAGCAACAAAAGATATTGTCCATTCCTTTATCGTTGAGACCAGCCCCTAATCGTCTATATTGGAGATTTGAACAACAAGGTGAATATTTAATAAAATAAGATTATGCTTTTGCTGTGGGTCGATTTACAACAAACAATCAAATTGAGGCAGTAGTCTGGAAAAGGCTTTGGAAATTGTGTGTGCCGCCGAAAGTTCAAAACGTTATTTGGCGAGCTCTATCTGGTGTTCTTCCTTGCCATTCTGCCCTTGTGCAACTAAGAGTCTAGGTAATTGAATTCTATCCTTTCTGTTGTGGTTTCAATGAAATGGTAATGCATGTGTTAGTGGAGTGTCCATTTGTTGTTGATATATGGAGACTTGCTGGATTTTCTACTACTTTGTTTCCTGTTGATTCGTTTATGGACTGATGTGGACAAGTTTGGTTAGTAATGTCTGATGTACAAGTCGGTGTTGTGTTAATGTTGCTATGGGCTATTTGGACTTTTCGAAATCAATTGGTATGGTAGGGAAAGAGGTGTAATGCGTGGCCTGTAATTCATATGGCTAGAAACTATTTTGATGAATGGTCTGTTGCTAATATTCGGCCTGTACCAGCTGATAGTTCTCGGGTAATTCATCAATAGAAGCCACTACCTGCTGGCTATTTAAAAATCAATGTAGATGCCTTAACAGGAACGAGTGTTGGATATTTGGGTATTGGGGCAGTGGTTCGTGGAGCAGATGGAGGTTTTATTGCTGCTAGAGCTTGGCATGTGGTTGGATTCTTTTCAGCTAAAGCAGTAGAGGCAATAGCGATTCGAGAGGTGTTGAGCTAGATAAAAGAGCTTCAATGGAGAAATGTGGTCGTAGAATCAAATGCAAAGTTAGTGGTTCAAGCTATTGATGGTTCTTCAACAACGGATGTTTCTGCGTTTGGTCTTCTTATTCAAGATTGTATCTCTCTCATTAGTGAGTTAGAGTCAGTATCTTGTTATTTTGCTTATAGGTCTGCAAATGTAGCCGCACATACTGTTGTCGTGGGTGCTCATTCTGAGTCAGGCTTAGGAGAGTGGCTTGATATGCCACCTCCTTGTATTATGAATATTGTTTGATTATTAATAAAATACTAGCTTTAGTTTTTCTTTTTATTATTATTATTATTATTATTATTATTATTATTATTATTATTATTATATTCGATTCGTGTTATTAGTGTTATTTGCATTTATTTTAGCTATATCTTGAGATTTTGGTATTTTTATTATTATTTCTATTTAGTGCTTTGATTTCTCCTTTACTTGTATTTTCATTTATTTTATGTTTTATGAATTGTTTCTGTTACCTGCATCATTCTTATATTGTCTCATTTTCATGTGGGTCCACCAGAAACAGCCTCTCTATTATTTAGGGGTAAGGCTGCGTACTATTGGACCTCTCCAGACCCTGTTTCATTGCGAAATTTTGGACTGCGTGATGATGATGATGATGATGATGATTAATAAAATCTCACAACTTTTCCTTAAAAAAAGTCAAGATAAATATAAGGGAAACAAAAGATTTTAGGAGAATTCTTAACTAGATCTTTCTTATCATTGCTTTAATTAGGTGAATTAAATTAATTTTATTTATTTTCTTTGAATCAATCACTCTTTTTTTAGATTAGATAATAGGAAGACAATCAGTATAAGTAATTATAGTCCTCGTTAAATTGGCACTCAACTTACTAAGTTATGCTATAGAAAATAATAAGTACATTTCTCTAAGTGATGCCTTTAGTTATGTTCTATATTTCATTTTATATTCATATCACATATCAATTTTTTGGCATTATTGTTGGGACTAAAATATTAGGAAATTTTCATTTTTATTCATCTAATTACCTCTTTATTTGCTTTTATATTAACTTATTTTCTTTTAGAACATTCTATTATTAATCTTATGGTTGTGGTTATATTGCAAGTGTAACTTCTTTGGTGTATGATGAAAAGTAGTCCTGTGAGTACCATTTAAACTATATCCAAAAAATTGAATAAGTTCTACAAATATATATTTATCATAAATCATAATATATCGTATTATAAGATGAAAGTTGAGATGAATTTAATAAATTGTTAAAAGTCTAACATACTAAAAATAATTCACCCTTAAATTATGATATAATTGAAATGATACTTAGTCAATTTTTCTCCTAAATAATTTGGAATTTTGTAAATATAAATATAAATATTTAAAATGTATTTAAAATTTTGGTTGTTTAAATTGTGATTTATATGTAATACTTTACTGTTTTTTTTGGAGAAAGATCTTTTATAGATGCATTTCAAGAAGCTCCAGAAGATTTATTTTATTGAATGAATTTTTTTAAAAAAATGAAAAAGAATTTAAATTATAGTTAAAATAAATCAACGTTACAACAAGTTTAAGGCTTTAAGCCTGCCATCATATGACAATATGACCTAAGAACCAAAACTCCCTAAGGAAGATAGTATGACTGTTTGCATAATAGATAGCAACAATAAGATACAATTATAGGCACTACTGAAATTTCATCTTCATGGGAAGGCTTATTCACCATTACTAGTTTTTGAGATTTTGCTTTCTCTTCTAAGTAGATTTTTTTCGCATATTTGGATTGCACGCAAAAATCATCAAGGGTGTCTGGGATATGGTCTACAACTAGTGGGGTATCACCGCCCTCTATTTGTTCAATGTCCCCTGTCCCCTGATTCTCAATTAACCCAACAGTTGCAACTGGAGATAGCATGTTGACCCAATCCCTCTGACAGTGCTCCAAATATTGGGATGTGAAATCATTTACCCTATATTCTCCACATTGTCTGCACTAGAATTGTCAAGAGTTATCTTTCCCTGAAAAATATGGATGTCAACTTGTTCAGTCCTCAACCCAACTAGTTGAATACCATTAGATTGCTGCGGCACAGTTTTGCCAATGTTTGCATCTACCTGTTCTGTGCTACAACTGACTGCCACCATTGTTCTACCACCTTCGAGCACCATTGTTCTATGCTCAAGGGAGGTCATAATCTCTACTACTTACACTGTCCTATTCTCAGAGGGGGCAGAAGTATTAATTAATACGGATAAGAACATGACCAAGTCTTCGATTGACTGAATCTATTTTCTATTCTTTAGGATGTAATCTAGTTTGTTATGATTCTGATACACTTAGTTATTTCCTCGCTTGTATCTATTTAAACACATATTCAACCTTGTAAATGTATCGAAACATACATTCATCGCAATCCTTTTATGGTATCAGAGCAGGTTGCTCTTATGTTAGTCGTTAACACCTCAAAAATGACAGATTATGTCACGTGTTAAACCCACACTTGAGGGGAGGTGTTGAAATATAAAGAGTGGGAGTTGTCCCATATTTGAGAAAGAGAGGAAAGTAAACTAACATATAAGTCTAGTGGGCTACTCCACCTATAACCAATTGGTTTTAGGATGGAACCTCACTTAGACTTATATGTGGTCTAACTTTCCTTCTCGTGTGGGCCCGTAGGCCCATTGTAAATTCTAACATCAATAGCCTCATCCTCCTTTCCTTCCTTTCCAATAACCAATTGTGGAGAGTTTGTCACTCTTACCAGATTCTGCGATTTATGCATATTAACAGGCGTTATACACTCTTTACCATAAACAACAGTAACTTCATTAACTACTTGCTCACAATGAACTATTCCAGTAGCACCTATCATTAATTCATCATGCCAAGCAGATTGGAAAGTTCGACCAGTGGGGATCTATTTCTTAGAGAAGGTATTCAGTTGCCAGGGGTAGGTAATATGCAAAAATGTTTGCTCAAATTCACCAGTATCGATCATACGCATAAGAGGTAATTGATCAGGCAATGGTGATGTTTTAGGTATTTCAATATATACCTTAGCATAGTTGATCCTCTCCATACGTGTCGTTTGGGAATCCATGCATAGAGCCTTTCCCAGGGAGTTAGCGAGAAAGCTTAACCCCTCAATTGTCCATAAATTCATCGATAGCTTATGGAATTGCACCCAAATTGGAAGCACGTCTATGCTACCCCGATTGAGCTCCATGCCTGGCCTCCACTTTTACACGATCATCGTTTGATCCCTAATGTGTCAAGGTCCCATTTCAACAAATTCGTCTAAGTTGGAGGCTTAAGAGAATTTGAATAAAAAACGCCATCCTTTATTAACATTACCCGTTCCAGTCCTTTTTGGCTCCAACGTGCTTTTTCCATGCATTAACGACTGGAAATGCAAGTTGTTTGGACCAGAAAAAACCCATTAATGTGGAGGACTAAGCGCTCACGTCTACTTAGAGGATCTCTATCGGAGGTGTAATGATGTTGTCTTTAAACACGTTATGGTAGTGCTTAAATATCCCTTTGGGGTGTATCTTTAAGAAAAGTTGTTGCTAGTCTCCCCCCGTTGTGGGTTTGTCTCACCTTCTTTGGTTAGGGTCAGTATCACTGCAATTTTTGCCGCTTTCACCTTAAGAGACTCCATGGAAAGAGTAAGAAAGTCCTCGTTGGTGAACGAGGTTCACCTTGCTCCATATGGGAGGCCTGCCTTGGAGACTAAGGTCGTTGTCACTGAGAATCAGTCGAGGAAGGTCGGTGATGTTAATGAAATCAATGAAGGAGAAGAGAGAAAGGTAAAGATAGAGAAAGGTCAAAGTATTTTCTCTCTCATTATCCGTCTTATGTTTTATTGAATAAATATTGCTTTCTATTGAAATTTTAGTTTTCTCTCTTAAGATCTGTTTAAATAGTTCCATCTCAAAATATATATTGTCATTTTAGATAAATTGATGAAACATGAAGAAAAAGGATACAAAACAAAAACATTTGTATTGATATAATTATAAAAGAAACAATATATATATATATATATATATATATATATATATGAGTAAGAAAAGTAAAATTTGTTTTTAAACTAAATGTCAACTTCAACTTAAAATTAAATAAAAATTGAAATGAAAAGTTTAATCTTAAGAAATTATAGGTTAAAATATAGTGTGTTTTTTTTTGCAAGAAAAAACTTCACTATATTAAGAAGAAGCAATAAAGTCTAAGAATGAGTCTCAAATACAGATATTAGCAAAAGAATTTGAAAGACAAGCTAAAGCACGAGCTTCCAAATTTGCTTGTCTCTTGATCCAATGAACAAAAATATCTTGACGATACACGATCTTGAATAATAGAATCAAACCTAGAAAAATCAACCTCCTCTGAATTCAAAGCCAATTGTGCATCTATGAAAACGGTGACTTGTGATGACAAATTATTTTCAGCCCATAAAAGAGCTGATCTCAAAGCCACTGCCTCCAACCAGCTTGGAATGAAACCGAAAATTGCATGCCTTCACAAAAGTTTCCCTAAAAATAGACCCGAAACCCACTTGTCCCATTCCATCCAAGAAAGCAGCATCAACATGGCAAAACCCCTGTGAGTGTGACCCCACAACAATCTCACCACTCCTTGAATTATTTTGTGTCACCAAATCAGCCCCTGCGTTGATCATGTGAGAAGCTTTAGATAAAGCATTTGCTCTTTGCCACTCTTCAACGTAATTAGTAGCATTTCTGACAACCCAAGCAGAAGCTGGAATGAAAGAATTATTCATTTCTTGAGTGCCAAATAATCATATTTTGATTGTGCTTTTTGTCTTATTTTATTGCCTTCTCACTATACATGTTTACGGGACTACTAATTTATACTTAATTTTGGTTGTTAAGAATATTTAATTTTAAAAAAACCAAACATCAATCATAATTCTTATTATTGTTCAAATTTTCATGAATGATCTTTTAAGGTGATTGAATTATCATTATTGAATTATATAATAATTTGTTATATCATTAGCAACAACAATAACTCTGTAAAAAATTCCGTTGAATCGAGAAGTTTAAGAAAATCCCGTAGTACGTAAATTTATTGTTAATTAATAAATTGTCAGTTTCCAAATATTAAGGGGTAATAAAACTCATTTCTGAAAAGCTCTTAATTAATTTTACTAAGCTTGACCAAATTTAGAGCTTTGTCTCCCGCAAGGGACCTATCCGGCTTGAACAGGGATTAGTCTGAGTGTGGATGGCTTAAAGGTATCTTCCCATAGTTGGAACCCGCCTAGGACATCTGGTGGGCATCAAAAAAAAAAAGAATCTGATATAACATCTAAGCTAATTGTACCAGAAACAAAGTATCAAAGTACAAACTAAAACACTTGAATTTCAGACGATAAAACGAAAATTGGAGAAAAAGCCAAGCCAATCAGCTGCTTCGCCCCTACTCTCACTGATGTGTGTATGTGCGTATGTGTATAAGCTGCCATTACTCGATCATGCAAAAGATACTTGAAATGAAAGAACAGCTAGTCATCGCCCCATATAATCAAATGTGGGACTTATTAACCAGAAACTGTTTTTCAATCACTACCAAGAATATCATAGAGGAAGCGATCTAGGACTCTGTTCTGTCCCAGATGTGTGAACTTGGGAACTTTCTCCTTCGTTCTGTCCCAATTCGACTATAACTTCCCTAATTTCTGTTATCTGGCAGTCGCTTGTAACAGGCCTGACAGAATTCATCAAATGACCACATGGTCTTGTCGCGCCTTCTCTTATTTCCGTACTGAAATCACTGCAATGGCTACTCTCTGTAGTCTGGCTTCCTCTCATTTCCATGCTAGTATCACTGAAATGACTGCTTAATTCTTCAGTTACAAGCATCCCAACTCTTCTCAAATGAGTACATGTTCTACAAATAGGACAAATTGGCGTTTTCAATAGCCAAGCATCGACACATTGAGCATGGAAACTGTGCTTGCACAAAGGCAACAGTCTACACCTATCACCGTCCGCAAAGTTATCCAAGCAAACAGCACAGTTAACTGGACTACTTCCATTGCTCTTCTCTGCATAATGATAGCATGGAAGTTTCTCTACATCCTCAATGGACATGCTTGATCTGTGATTGCTCTCTGCAAGACTGTTGGCAATTCCTGCTCTAAAAGCTCTTCCCACAATACAGACATGTACTAAGATCAACAACACCCCAATTCCCAGGAACAATAATATGACAAAAATCACGATAGTCATAACCATAATCACTGATGCAACCCCAAAAACTTTTGCACTCATAACAGCTCTCCTGATTTTGATACTCCTATCCTCATTCCAGAACCCGGAAACCAGAACCACTCTTAGACTCGAAAAGATTTGGCTTACCTTACTAGTAGAATAGAATTTTCAGACTGATCCGGCCAGGATTAAGCAAGAAGAATCCACTTTCAAGTTGAATTTTCTTTAAGAAAAGAAATGATCTTTTGTCATCTGTGAGTAGAGGCTAGAGAAGGGGTTAATAATAAACAAGCCGGCGAGATGACTCTGAGGTTTGGAAAGAGGTGATGGAGAGAGACTTGATTAAAGCTAAG
Organism: Erythroxylum anguifugum; assembly: GCA_027478595.1. Lineage (NCBI taxonomy): Eukaryota > Viridiplantae > Streptophyta > Magnoliopsida > Malpighiales > Erythroxylaceae > Erythroxylum > Erythroxylum anguifugum. The sequence goes on along the minus strand of JANIPN010000008.1, from coordinate 13,709,618 downwards.
GGATTCGTTAATCTCATGATGGAGCAGGTGGGTTAAGAAAGAGGTTACTTGAGTAGAGACAATGGTGTAATTTCAAGACTGATGGCTCTGTTTCTTGTTTGCTTGCTTGTTTGTTTGTTTGTCTTGGTGAAAAGAACATGCTTATTTTATTCTAAGAAGATAATCGAGTTTGCGTCACATTCATATTCTGCCGCTAAAAACTGGTCTCTGAGAAGGGCTCATTTTGGATGCTAATCATGTAATCTCCAAAAGGGTATACCTTTCAGAGCATCCGGTAAATATACTAGGTCTAGGCAACTCGGTTACTGGAAAAGGAGTTCATCTTGGGTTAATAGGTTCAATTCAATTTGGTCTTAACTGATTTCCTCTTCAGTTAAAAGAGATTTCCCAGCCTGGATCGATTCTCTGTACTTGTGTGGTCAGAGATTGTTTGGAGTGCATTAGATGGTTTAAGCCAATTATTGAAAACTAATCAGGATTGAATAGTTAAAATGATGACTATGATTGCGGGAAAACCTTTCCAGAAATATACGATAAATTTTTATAGACATAGGTGATCGTAAATCGTAATCAACACTTATGACAGGTGGGTCTGCATCAGTAATGGTGAAGACGTGAAGTCAATATAGCGTGGCATTGATTAATTGTGAGTGTGGAAGATGGTTTCCAAATTAGAAGTATAATAGAGACAACCAACCTAGCAAAACTCATCCAGTTGTCTTTATCTGCTCTTCCTCACATCTCAATCACTTTAAATTTCAAGATATTTCTTTTTAGGTATACTTTGGACTCAATAAAGGTTGAGCCTCAATCCCAAGAGCCCCCGATCGCAGACACGACCACCGCTTATTGTAAGTGGTTGGTTCTATCATCAGTCGTTAAGTTTTTCACCTTAATCAAATAATAGCTATATATATATAATATATCTATAAATAATTACTTGTATTATATAAACACGTTTAGTTTGGTAGATAATGAGCTTGTTTATCAATAACACATCATCATGAAACAACTCTTTATAATATCATTACAAATATCATTATATCGACAGTATCAAAACACAACACAACAGAAATGCAATATCATTATATCAACGATATTAGAACACAAGAAATGCCAGAAGAATAATCCGTCCGTAGTAATGGCTAGTAATGGCTAGCAGCGAACAATCTGTAAAGAATGCTAACGTGCTTAACAGCAACTCAAGAACCTCTTTGCCTCGAGGTATTTACATTGGAATGATATGAATGTGAGAAAAGATGGTAATGGAAATTCATGCAGTGAACATATGAGAGTAAAATAGTCGTTGCTCACTACAACTAATATATGGACCATCCAAGTTGCGTCATAACCCCAGAACAACACCCTCACGGGCAATGTTGGTCACTCGGAGCACAGCTTGTGCGCTTAAAGTACAAAGTTTTGACTAACAGAAGTGTTCCCAACTACTCAATTCTCGATTATCAGACATTGGTAGTGTGAGCTCATGTGACTTCTCATATATAGTCTGAAAATTTAGAAGAAAGGTCCGTGCAGCTTCCCTGGATTCAGGAAGTCGGTCGTTGAGCTGTGGAGCAGCTACTTGGATCAACTTGTCAATTCCATAGGAATTGATACCTTCAACACCCTGTCACACATAAACCAAACCAATGATGTACCAGCGTGTCAATCCTAACCACTGCATTACTCAAACTTTGACGAAAAAACTGGAAAATGCATTATTAATATGTAAACATTACCCAGTGGCATGGACAAAAAATGGAAAGAAACCTACTTCATATGGCTGAGACACCACAGGAGTACCAGAGTTTGAAATGAAAATACAGGAGTTAACCTCAGTATCCAAAATACTATTACATAGTAATGTTGTTAACATTTTATACTGTTAGAGGAATGGACCAAAAGAAGCAGAAACACATAAAAACAAACGATTTAAGTACTCTGGTGGCAGGCTACATATCATATATAGTTGGTAAACATATAAAAGTAGTCAGATCTTTTATTGGTTGGAAAGAGTTCAACGTATATTAAAAAGACAGAGAAAAAACACCAATTAAGCACAAATAAGAATGGCTTTACCAGATATGGAACACTTTGACAAAAGCACATTGAAGCCTTAGCTCGAATTCGTGGATTCTTGTTCTTAAGGTGCGGTTGTAACTTTGGTAACAGTAGGTTTGGTGAAATCCCAGTAGTCATTGCGGCTAGAGCTTTCTCAGCTGCCTCACGTACAAATCTCTTATCTTGTGAAGATTTGAGAAGAAGTTGTACAAGCTGCAACATAGAATCCCACAATGGGAAACCATGAAGAAAGATCAGTACAGGTATAACCAATGATCAAGGCATAAAAGAAATATAGGAGCACAAAAGGTACAACAACAAAAATGTACCAATGGATCCAGTGATTCAATTATACAGTCACCATATGCATGGAATAGATCAGCAGAGGTCATAATTGCAGTTTTGCATACTGCACTTCTTGGATTTTTCAAGGACTTCACAATTAGTGGTATCACATCCCCTCTGTTCATTGCAAAGGACAATAAGGTACACTTTTGCATAAACAGAGCAAACATGGAACATTTAACTTGACTTTCCAGAGTACTTTCAATCAGATCAAAAGTCTAGGAACTTACAGCGCATCCAGCATTACTTCCTTATGAAATATTGACAACCGCCTAAAATTGTTAAGAGATTCACAAACAAGGACCCAATCTTTAGAATCTAATCCAGCTAGAAGTGTCTGAAAGATGAAACAAGAAATGAATCCAGAAATAATTTACAGTCAATCTACAAAGCCAGACCTATAGTACCACATACGTCAGTTCATTATGCTAACCTCTACACTGGTATCAACATCTTCTACATCACTCAGGTTCTCAGATTCGGTGTACTCTATTTCTGAATTGCTAGTTTCTCTTCCAGGATTTGCACATTCATGTCCATTAACAGGAGTTGAGACCAATGAAGGAGAGTTTTTTCTGTGTTGCTCTTCAACATTTTCAACAGTATTCCCAGTATAGGGCTTCACAAAGCTCCC
>JANIPN010000008.1:13680406-13695053 GCA_027478595.1 Erythroxylum anguifugum | reverse complement strand
TTTAAAAATTAAAATTAAAATAACAAAAATTTATATTTTCTTAAATTAGAAATTAAATCGATATCATTTTTACAAACTCAGTTTCATATTAAGCTCATTAGTATTGTAATCGAGGAAAAACTTCTGATGTGATCCAATAAAACTCATTCTTAAACTTTTTTTAGTGACATTTGAGTGATTTATTGGATTCTTCAGTTGGCTCTTGCTAATTTAAGATGATGTCGAGAAGTTTTAATTAAATTTATTCATTATTTAGAAGTTATATTGAAAGAGCTTTTGGTGTTCTTAAGGTTCGATGAAATATATTGGAAAAAATTATAATGTTAACTTCTTTTGCTCTTTCTAAATTTTTATGAGAATATTCAAAGAAATATTAAGATATAAACAACTAATACTCGTGTCCTTATAAGCCTTTTTTTTTAAGTCATACCTTCGTAAGTCATTTTACACATAAACAGTTAATAATAAACGACTAATTTTATCAAACCTTATGTTATCCGTTGGTCAAATTAGTTATATTAATTTGTTGTTAACTAATTGCTGATAGAATCAGTTAATAACTAATGCAATCTGTTGATTGACAAACAGAGTCAATAAACTGATTAATTTTTAATAATAAAAATTATTAAAAAATAAAAATGGGGAAACAAGTTGTTGGATTCAACTAAATGAATGTATGACAAAACAGAGTAAGATATTTTAAGATCCCCTTCTCTGCTCTCTCACACGTCTTTCTTCTGTAATTATTGGAATGATATCAATGAGGCTGATTCCATATTTTATTCCATTGGATTGCCAATCTCAATACGGATATTTGACGCTCACTCATCGTCATTTGCTTTTCTTTCAATACATTCTACCCAAACACACACATCCCCTTAATTGGGGTAAGCATAAGGTGTCGTTAGTCTATAGATCAAATTCATGTTCTTTTTCTTAATGGTTTTGCAACAAATTGCCTCAAGATTAGCCCTTGTGTGTTACTGTTGCCTCAACTTTACTTTTATCGTCCGGGGAGTGGGACTCTTCCATTTCTTTTAACATTACCGACGCGTGGAAGTCACTGTGCTACGTAGGCTCAAGGGAACAAAAGCTTTGTGTTTTGGTTTTTAGTCACTAAATCCAATAAAGCCCTTTAGTTTTGTCTCTTCGATCTCTCTGTCTTTCGTGGAAACACTAAAAGCCTCGTTCTCCGTTTGTTCAAACAGAACCAAGCAGGCAATGCACTTGTTGGGATAATGGAACTCACAGATTCAACTGAGTTGCCAACAACTCGCTCTCCTCTCGTTATCGATCTCAACGAGATCCCTTCCTCCTCCACCTTCTCTCCCTCCACCGCCACTCGCCGCGACCGCGATTTCTCCGACCCCTCCACCGAGACCTCTGTCGGCGAGGACCGCGGGTCAGAGTGCAACGAGTGCGGGAAGCCGGTGGCGGATGGGCGATTGTTGTTGTGCGACGGTTGCGATAAGGGGTTTCACCTAGAGTGCGCCGGAATTGGCCGCGGAACGCCGCCGAGGTTCGAGGAGTGGCTTTGCGGGAAGTGCGTGGGTGGTGACAAGATTGAAAAGTGGCGTCTTGGTGTTCATAGTCGATTGGTTCTTGATATTAACGCCTCGCCGCCTAGCGACATCGATGGAGAGGGTGGCAATGCTGCGAAGGTTCTTGATTTCAGGTATTTCTTTGTGCGAGCAAATATTTGGTTTTGTTGGGGTGTGGACTGGACTATCTAGTGGCAATGATTTTATTGAGTGTGTTAATTCGTGCTTAGTTGTAGGATTTTCTTTTAGAGTTACATTGTGCTAAATTTCGAGCATAGCTTTCATTCTAGTGTTCAGTGTGGACAATGTGTTCCCAAAGCTTTTACGGTCATTGTTATTAAAACCGATTCATGATGGATTAGTGACATACATAGGGAGGGCAGTGGTGTCTATTCATAGATTCTATTAGAATTAGAAGGGAAAGAAGAGAAAAGACAATTCTCCTTGGCAGGTGAGAATATTGAGGAAGCATTCAATGCATGTTGTTGCTCATTGACACAACCTTAGATAAGTATCAACATGAACTAGATTTGCCTTTTGTATTTACGAACTACATCCTGCGCGATTATGCTTCCACAATGTCTTTGAACCTTTGTGTTTGAAGGCTAGATTGGGCTTTAGGAAATGTTCTGAGCTGAGAGTGCACGATTTGGGAGCAGATTTTGAGGATTTATTTCTGAGGTACAGTTGATAGAAGCGTGCTGAGGCCAGAAGTGGTTTAGCTTTAGGAAGTGATAGGATTAATCTCAAAGCCCCAGTTGGAGGTTTTCATAGAATTCATGCCTGAAAGGTATGCTGTACTCAGTGAAGCTCGACATGTGGAACTTAAAAATCTTAGGTCTAGTTTTGAATTTTATGTAGTTTATTGTCATCCTGATGACATGGCTTTTGATTCAAAGTCTGAGGTTGTTAGTCATCTTGGGTTGGTACCTAATTGCAGTAAAATGGACACCGACACTAGCGGTGATGGGTGTCCCTCTTTGCAGGAGAGTTTGCATTTGCCTAAAAAGAGAAAGTCAAAAGGAATTCAGATTGCTAATGTTTACTCTGAAAGTAAAGAAAATTCAGTAAATGGCTATCATGGCGAGCTCTCATTCAGTGATCGAGGTACAGAAACTGTTGCTGCTGAATCTGGTAAAGTTGCAGAAGTTGATGCTGTCAGTGGTTTTTCTAATTCTCACCCATCTCGTGTAAGTATGCTTTGTTTTCATGCTTAACTTAGGCCTCAGGGATTTAGTCACAATTTTCTTTTTGATCTGTTACTATGGTGTCATCTAGATAATTGAAATCATCCTTCTTATGTTGTTGGGTGTTCTATGATTGATTCTTGTTATGATGCTTTATATTTCAGGAAGGACTTCCTGTACAGTTTGAAGATTTTTTTGTTCTTTCTTTGGGAAAAATTGATGTCAGACCTGCTTATCATAGTGCTAGCCTAATTTGGCCTATAGGTTATAGTTCCTGTTGGCATGACAAGGTTACTGGTTCTTTTTTCATTTGTAAAGTTTTGGATGGCGGTGATTCTGGACCTCTCTTCAGTATCAGTAGATTTCCATGTTCAGCTTTGCCAGTTCCTGAGGGTTCAACTGTCTTGTATAGGAAGGACATGGACCAGTTTCCATGTCAAAACAACAATAACTGCATGGTTTCACATAATAAGGATTTTGATAATGATGTCTGTGTTGAGGCAATTCTTGCTGATCCTTCTCCACCAACAGAATCTGATATTTTAAACTGCCTTTTGAATAGTTCAAATGGCATCCATAGTGGTCAGAGATCAGACCGCTTGAGAAGTAGTAATATTCATGCAAGACCTGGAAGGCTTCAATCCAACAATTTGAGTTTGGGTGATGAGATTGGTGAGATAACAGTGGAAAACTGTTCATCTACTGCTGCATGGAATATGGTGTCTGCTAACTTGATAAGTGCTTACTCTGAACTATGTAATCAGAGAGGTACATTCCAAATTTCCTGCAAGCATGTTGGTGATGAATGGGGGTCAACTACATGGGATATGAAGGATGAAAAGAGTATGGCAAAATTTTCTCCACTGGCCAAATTCTGCAGTTCCCTTTGCTTATTTGAAATCCCGTCTGGGGGTGAGATTGAAACTTTAGTTGCTGCCTTGTCAAAATGGCTGGGTGAGGATAGATTTGGGTTGGATACAGAGTTTGTGCAGGAAATGATAGAACAACTCCCTGGTGTTGAGTCTTGTTCACAATATCAATTTCTCCTTAACAGAGGTTACTTGTGTACTCCATTGACAGTTGGTAGTGGGCAATTAATGACTAAAAGAAAGAGACATATAGAGTCAGACGAGTCATGTAGAAAGTCCAAAAGTCCCAGGTTGGTTGAAGAACATGAGATGAGTGATCTTGATCCTCCTCCAGGGACTCCATTATGCTCCAGGCTTCCTCCTGTCCTTGTTGGCGACTTCTATCAGGTATGCGAATTGAAATCTCCATATTTAAACTAGAAAAAAAAAGGTATTTTGCACGTTGTGTGATAAAATTGGTTGCAGGAGCTGCAGACCTTAAACTTGTTGGTCTTGTATGCAGGTATGGGAGTTATTGAGGCGCTTCCATCAATCTCTGGGTTTGAAAGAATCGTTCACAATGAAGGAACTTGAGGAAGCACTTAGCGACCCATGCTATGATGTCTCCAATCTTATTAAGAATTCTGAAGGGAAAAGTAATGCAAGTGAAGTCTTAGATTTATGTAGAGGTGATAAAGGAGGTCAACAAGACTCATCTTCATTTGATGAATTTTGCATGGCATGTAATGGAGATAATTTACATGCCTTGGTACCTGTTGATTCAAGGAAGACAAAGGAGTCAACTCAAAATAGCTATTACTCTAGTACAGCTTTAACTAAGGCTCATAGCTCACTGCTAGGTGTGGTAATAAGTGAGCTTCAATGGAAGGTTGCTGCGCTGGTGGATCCAAATTTTGATTCTGGAGAATGGAAAGCAAGAAGGGGGAGAAGGAAAGATTCAGATAGTTCAATCCCTATTAGAAGTAAACTGAATATGCTCCCCATTAACGATTTGACTTGGCAGGAGTTAGCACGGAGATACATGTTGGCTGTATTATCCATGGATTGTAACACTGACTCTAGTGAGATTACAGCTCGAGAAAGTGGTAAAGTGTTTCGCTGCTTACAAGGTGATGGAGGGGTTCTTTGTGGAGCACTTACTGGAGTTGCTGGGATGGAAGCAGATGCACTTGTAAGATTAGCTTTTGTTCCTTCTATATTGAAATTCAAGATAAATCTTGGACAAAATTGTTAAATGAAGCAATCTTTGAATCTTGTATTCATGTGACTTATCTTTTTATAATGCTTTGTTTCCCTTTGTCAACTTGCTGGGTTCACATTTATGTTTTCTCTTAAGATTTAGATTTTTTCCAGCATGTCTGTGATGTAAGTTGCTTCATGTGCGTATTTGTATTCCACTAAATATTTACTTTTTTTGTCTAGTTGTAAGAAAAGCATGCTGGAGTGCCATAATTTCTACTAACATATGAAAGTTGATGTTCAGTTGCTAGCAGATGCAAAGAAGAAGAATTTTGGTTGTTTAACCAGAGAAAAAGATGTTATCACCATAGAAGAAGAAGTGAATGATGCCAATGCTGCTTCTGAAATGACTGATGCGGATGATGGTGGCATCCCAGAGTGGGCGAAGGTTCTGCAACCTGTTAAGAAGCTTCCTACTAATGTGGGCACGAGAATTAGAAGGTGTGTATATGAGGCTCTGGAGAAATCTCCACCAGAATGGGCAAAAAAAAGACTAGAGCATTCAATCAGTAAGGAGGTCTACAAAGGCAATGCGTCAGGACCTACAAAGGTGCAGCTTGTTTATTCTTATTCTTAGGAAACGATATTATGGATGCTTATTTGTTTTCACTTTATATGACTAATGATGTTGTTAATTGTGCTTTTGAACTTTCCTTTCATGTTACTTTTTGGAAATTCTGTTGTTGGACTCTAGTTCTTTCCACAAAATTATTATGGTATTGTTAGAAGTGGTTTTTGACATTAATGGCCCCTGCTAAATTGCTTCAATACTATATGAAAGTAGAGATAAAGAGGAGAGGAGAAAAGACTATACACATTGATTTAACATGTTGACTATAAATATGTCCAGAGATACAAAGGCTATTGAAGGTCTTGAGATATATTATTTATTCCCATTTATTTATAATAGTTGGATAGTCATACAATATTTCTGAATAACATTTAAACAATTCTTTGATGGGATAGATAAAAAATCACTATTGGATACATAATATTCTTATACTAAATTCAAATTTCTATAATCTTCAATAGCCCCTAATGGCAATTAGGGAATTTTTGTCAAAAGGACCAAAGACAATGTGCATAATGGGGAACCTTGAAATGCTTAAGTGAACTATCTTTTGTTACTGACATTATTCTTTCTGGTGTAACAGTGTTTGAGACAATATCTTTTCTTGGAAACATTTTCAATAAATTTGAAGTGTCTAATATGCCTTTTTGAACTTGATTTATGATAATCTTTGTTGAACTTTCCTTGAATTTCACATTTACAATAAGTTATATGTACTCTTGATTCTGAATTGAGTACTAATTGTTGATTGAACACAGAAAGCTGTTCTTTCAGTTCTAGCAGATTTACCAAGGGAAGCATTGGCAGAGAAGTCAGCTAGGAAAATCAAAAGGAAGATTGTTATACCTGTATCTGACATTGTAATGAAGAAATGTCGTATTGTCCTACGCCGTGCTGCCGCTGCTGATGATACCAAAGTTTTCTGCACCTTGTTGGGAGGAAATCTGCTCAATTCTGGTGACAATGATGATGAGGGACTTCTTGGTTCTCCAGCCGTGGTTTCTCGTCCTTTGGATTTTAGAACTATTGATTTGAGATTAGAGGTTGGAGCTTATGGTGGCTCTTATGAATCTTTTCTGGAGGATGTTCGAGAGGTTTGTGCCTAAGCAAATTCTAATTCATGTCGAACAAAGACAGTTTTGAATCCCCACCTTTAGAATTTCGACTTTGGTTCTTTTTGAAATTTTGGCTTTATTGATTGATAGTTTGGATGAGTATTGATAAGTTAGGATTTGTAGCAGCTTTCATGCTGGTTCAGCAAAACCTTTCTTTTTTGTTTGTCATTTGTAGAACATCTGTTAGCTCAGCCTCCTGGAGGAACTAATTTTTGCAAGAAATTGCGCAAAATTCACCTCATGATTGGATGATTGCCAGCTTCATGATTTACATACTAATCTGGACAAGTTATGTTAACCTTCAAATAATGACTCTTAAATGCTTTTTAATTTCTTTCTACCATACTATCGGATCTTTTCACATTTTCTTAAGCTATAGCTGGATTAATATTGGGAATATTAAATTGTTTTTATGTTTTATTCTAGGGAGTTATACCCATATATTATATCTCACTATCTAGCTTTGCAGTTATGGAAAATCGTGCAAATCGCATTCGGGGATCAGCCTGATTTGGTTGAATTAGCCACTAGACTAGCCCACAATTTCGAGTCGTTGTATGAGGAGGAGGTAAAAGCCAAATCTTTGTGCAGATTGTCAAACTATTTAGCTTGTTAAAACGAATGGAATTATAGTGTGTTATACATCAAAGTCTTTTTCTTCATTAGCTTTATCAGATTCTTTCTTTCTTTTCTTTCCATTTTCTGCGTCACGTTCGTAAATCAAGTGCATGAATATTCCAGCACCTCAAGAGATGTGATATAAATGTGATCCTATACAGTTATCTGAAATCCAGCCTTAGTTGATGGTCATTCTTTTATCTACATGCTCAATTTGGGCAAGGAAGGGATATATGCAACTTGCTACATGCTTTTAGGATTAAAAGATAACTTGGGTTTATATGAAAAAAAAAATGATAGATGAAAAGATGGTCATATAGGTTTGAGAAAAATACTCTATGCAATATGTCAAAGTTGATTTCTGGAAGAAAGATGATAAAAGTAACCAATAGACAACTCTTTCTCGAGATGGAAAAAGCTCTAAAAGATTGCTAAAATTTATAAAAGGGGCATATTCCTGTATCTGTTTTTCTAATCAGATGGTTCTTTGATCCTTTTCGCTGTTTTCTTACTATGCTACTTAGCTTGCTTATTTCACATAATGTTTCTTCTTTAGCTATTAATTGAATTTAATATTCCTGAAATGTAGGTGGGCACACTTCTCAAGAAATTTGAAGGGTATGCTAAATTGGATTACATGAATGAAGAAACAAAGAAGGAATTAGATAATATTCTTATTTCCATGAATGAGATTCCAAAAGCTCCTTGGGATGAAGGGGTTTGCAAAGTTTGTGGCGTTGATAAGGATGATGACAGTGTTCTCCTTTGTGACACTTGTGACGCTGAGTATCATACTTATTGCTTGAATCCTCCACTTGCAAGGATTCCTGAAGGGAATTGGTATTGCCCATCTTGTGTTGGTTTCCATATGGTTCAAGAGGTGTCCAGAAACCCTCGGGTCATTGGTAAAGGCCACTGTAAAAAGTACAAGGGGGAATTTAACAATAAATATTTGAAAACTCTCACCCATTTAGTTGTTGCAATGGAAGAAAAAGACTACTGGGAGTTGGGTGTAGATGAGGTTTGTTTATGGACCCAAATGTTACTTCTGTAATATATTTTGCATGTAAGTGTGCTAGTTGCTCTTTCTGGAGTTGGAGTCAGTTTTTAAGTGTGCTAGTTGCTCTTTCTGGAGTTGGATTCAGTTTTCATATGCAAAGCCATAGAAACCTTGTGATGTAGAACATACACAAATAGGCTTTCTTTTCTTCTCCCGTTGATACCAAAAATAGTTACTGCAAAACTAGTGCTCTTGAATGTTATCGGAGTAAATAGGTTTTTCTCCTAACTTGTGTGGGATTTCTCGCTGAATGATTTTTTGTTGGAATATTGTAGGCGATTTTTTTCTTCTATCAAATAACATTGAGTATAGTGGATATTAACGAATTCTTTTGTCTAAGGTTAAAAGATAGAACATTGGAAGAATGATTGGATTTTTGAGAGAGAAAATCTTTGTCTATGATAAGTGCATTTTTCTGGTTTGAAGTTTGAATATGTGCTTATGTGTGATTTTTAATGAGGCTACATTTACAATTCCATGGCTTCTAGGCACAGTGTCTTGAGTGGATTTTATGAGAATTTAACATTCAAGAAATGATACGCTATTTGTATCTTTCTTTATGGTTGGTTGTTGGTTGACTTCCAGTTTGTTGTTTTCTAGTTCTTAAATTGTTTTTATAAATCGATATAGATTTTATAATGTTGATACTTGTCATTTGCTTAATCAGATTCCATTTGTTGTGACTGCAGAGAGTTTTCCTGCTTAAGTTTCTGTGTGATGAATTACTTAGTACAACCCTTATTCATCAACACCTTGAGCAGTGTGCAGAAACCACTGCTGAATTGCAGCAAAAAATGCGATCACTGGTAACAGAGTGGAGAAGTTTGAAGTCAAGGGAGGAGTTCCTTGTGTCAAGAGCTGCAAAGAAGGACATTCTTGCGGTTGTAGACTTACCTCTAAAGGAAGGGTTTACTTCTGCGACCTCAAACCAGGGTAAGGGAGTAGGGCAGCTACCAAATATGAATGGTGGAGACCACTGTAGTACCTTCTCTGTTGATTCACCAGCAGTAGATTGTGAGAAAGATGGAAAAGGCATTGATGGCATTAACAGAAAGACTTCTGGTATCAATTCTGACAATATTAGTTGCTGCAACAATCAAACTTTAGATGGCATGGATGGTGGAAGTGAAGATGGAGGTATGCAGGCTACAGATGATAAGAAGATATCTTTACTTGAAAATGGCAACACTGGTGGACAAAATCATTTGCATCAAGTGACTAAGGAAACCTCTGAAATTCAAGTTCGGGCTAAATTGCAAGGTTACATCAGTGTGAATGATTCTACTTCCCGACTATCTTCAGACAACCAAGGATTTTACCCAACTTCAGAAAACATTCATGTGGCTCAGCACGGCTCTCCTGCACCTGTGAATGAGTGTCAAGCACCCTATCTTGAGTTAAGCAGTCTCAAAAATGATATCCTTTGTTTGCAGAATACAATCTTGAGAATAGAAGCACAGCTTGAGAAACAAGCACTGCGCAGGGAATTTCTTGGTAGTGATTCTAGAGGCCGTTTGTACTGGGCTTCATCAACATTAGACATGCTTCCTCGAGTAATTGTTGATGGGAGTTTGACATTGCAACATAGAGAGAAATCAGACGAAAAAGACGTGCTGGAAAATGGCCACATCAATTCAATGGCTAACTGTATCGAATGGGTTTGTTATGAAACTGATGCAGAAATTAAAGAACTTATTGATTGGTTGAATGATGAGGACCAAAAAGAGAGGCAGCTTAAAGAGTCAATTTGGCTGTGGATGAAGTTAAGATTCCAAGGAAGACAAGAAGGTACAATTCAATTTCATGAAGAGCATCAAAGAACTTTGTCAACCACCTCAATTGATGATAAAATCACTTCTAATTGCCTAGTTAGCAAAGCTGCTATGCATCTTGAGAAGAAGTATGGTGCTTTCATAGAGTTAGGCACAAAGGACACAGTGAAGAGGAGAGTGAAGAAGGCAAGATTGACTGGCGAAAACAAAATGTGGCGCTGTGATTGCTTAGAGCCCATTTTGCCTTCTAGGCACCACTGTGCTTCTTGTCATAGAACTTTTACTTATGAAGCTGAGTTTGAGAACCATAATAATGATAGGTGCAATGTAGTTCCTCCAGTTCCTGAAAAGAACGAAGAGAGAATTGATTTCTTCAAAGCAAAGGGTGATAAAAAGTCAATGATCACTAAGGAAAATTGTAACAGTGAAAATAGGATGCCTGAAACCTCGATTGGTGGTCAGTCTGAGCTCAGGTCAAAGTTGATTCAGTTTCAAGACACAGATGCTGTATGCCCGTTTGACTTGAAAGAAATCAGTTCCAAGTTTGTGACAGAAAATTCTATTAAGGAATTGGTAAAGGAAGTAGGTCTTATCGGTTCAAATGGGATTCAATCATTTGTTAGGGCTGTACCTCCTTACGTCAGTGACTCTATGTTAACTATGGTTTCATCTCATAAAGATTTAAGCATTCAAGATGAGTTCAATGTTGATGACAAGCCAGCTAAGCCTGATTCACTCAATCAGTTTGCACCATGTAGCTCTTTTGGACAGTCTGCTCCAGATGAAATTCATGAAGTGCTAAAATCTGGCAAACCACATTTGGGATTGCTAGAACAAAGAGATTTAAAGTCTTATGTAGATAAAAGTGTCCTTCAGGTTGAGCCTGGTTGCTGTTGTGTTGTCCCCAAGTCCTCATTGAGGCCATTGATTGGTAAAGGTTCAGTTATTTTAAGGCAACTAAAGGTCAATCTGCTTGACATGGAAGCTGCACTGCCTGAAGAAGCCTTGAGATCATCAAGGTCTGATTTGGAAAAGAGATTGGCCTGGCGATCACATGTTAAATTTGCGGAGTCAATTTATGAGGTTAGCTTTATTATTTGTAGCAACATGTTTTTTTGGTTTTCTTTTCAAAATAGAGCTCTGTCTTGATTGCATCTTCCTAAAGAATAGCTTGTTCTTTCAGATGGTTCAAGCAACAATTATATTGGAGGATATGATTAAGATGGAGTTTCTGCGGAATGAGTGGTGGTACTGGTCATCACTTTCTGCTGCTGCCAGAACTTCCAGTATTACTTCTCTTGCCCTACGTATATATTCCCTTGATGCTGCTATTCTGTATGATAGGATATCAAACTCAAATCTAAGCAACAGTTTGAAACCCAGCAGTTTGGTGGACCAGAAGTCATTACCTAGTTTCATTCCTGTGGACGAATTCAAACAAAACAGGAAGCCTAATAAGAAGACTTAGAAGAGGCAGGGGTCAGAAGTTTTATTATTCAAAAAGGTTCCTGAAGTTTTGAGGAAAAGGGAATCTGGTTGCGTTCCTTGGAAGGACAACAGGTTGGTCTTGTGGTGGTCGCGGGTGATCAGTAAATGTGGCCTCTTAGATTTGTTTAAACTGCCTCGCTCGATTGCTTGAAAACAAGAAGCCTTTGGTATATACCTGCAACAGATGCCATTGATCCTGTAAATTCATGGGTGAGATGCTCATGTGCTAACTCTGGTGACTAATCATGAAGTGAGTTCTTCTATAGGAAGCACGGGCACGGGTAGATTGTAGAAGAATTAGATGTTGACTTTTTGTATTTGTTCCTACTGAAGGTTTCGGTTGGTTGCTTGGCGACGGTTATGGAATTGAAGGATACTCTTACATAAAGGCTCGAACTGTATACATGAACAAATAGATGTAGAAGTTGGGAATGAAAAAGAAAGCAAACCCAAAAAAGTGGAGAAAGTGTAGCTGTAGTAATATTTCATTCAATTTACAAAACTGTTTTGCGGCTCTTTCATTAGTGTCACGTAATCGGGAAAAGAAATTCCATGTGTTTTGGATTGATTGATTCTTGTGTTGGCTTTTACTGGCCACAAGCAAAAAGGTTTGTAGTTTTGCATGTTCTCAACCAAATTCTTGTGATCGGTCCCCATGGTTTTGGGTGGAAGATGATGCCTCTGCTTGAATTCCACAAGAGAAAGTAGAAGATTTGGTGAGTTCTGCGTAAATGTTAATATGATTAGGTTAAATTAAATCCCTTCTAATGTGAGACATATTGGTTACCTGCTGAAGTGACAGCACAAACTTTTTGATCCCCACAACTTAACAATTCATCATCTTCTGCAATTCGGTTTCTTAAATTGGGAAACTATGCCCAATAGAAGCTGTTGGAAATCCACTGCATGTACGTACACAACCTCCGATGCCATACGATTACTCTTCTTGTGAGGTGTGGTTTAGATTGGGTACCATGTCTTCAGTCCTAGTTCCTGATAAAGATCCTGACTTTTAGGTTTCATGTATGCCAAGAAACTTTTAGAGTCGAGATTTGATGTGGGTAGTGAAAAATCGAGAAATAAAAAGAAGATAAAGAAATAACAAGGAAGTGGAGGAGTGGGGAATGTTATTCTTCTGCAAAGTTGGAAGTAGCTTCTGAAGTGAAAGAGGAGTTGTTGGAAACCCTAATTTCGTGTCTGCATCCTCACAGGTCAGGGTGGATGCTCCTAAAACACTTCTTTTTCTTGAAAAAAGAAGAAGACATTTTTGGATTATAATTATGACTCTAGGCTTAGGTCACTTGCATGGACCCACTTAGTCTCTCTCTTTTGTTTTCATTTTTTCAATTGCCAATTCCCAAATAGCATTTAATTGGCAAGACAGTCTTTCCTTAAGCAACTATTGGGAAGTCTTATCGCACGTGTTGTTTTGGAGGCTCAATTTTTATCCTATGTCGGGAAGAAATGAGAATGAGAGGAGTTTTTCAAGTTATAAAAGAACTCCTCCCCTTTTATTCTATATCTATCCTAAAATTTGATATATACTCTAAATTTGTACACATATCAAATTTAGTATAATCTTCTTAATAAGAGCAGGTTGCCTTAAGTGGTGCTCAGAGACTAGGCACAATTAACTGAACTCCGTTATCAATTTTTGAGTATGTTCTTTCCTTATCTCTTTTATTTATTCCGCATTTATAGTATTTAATATTATTTGTCGGGTATATTTGTAGTGTTGTGTTCAATTATTTGGGTGTATTTATTGTTCGTGTGTGTACACGGGTTAGATTGTGATAAATACACTGTGCACGTAACTTCTGTCTAGGAGGTCGGGTTTTAAGTGGGACCATTTGTGACCCCTCCGTCTTTTTCTGGGATTTTACGTGGAATGGTAATATTGTCTTAGGAGTCCGTTTGATGGTCTTTCTTGGGTATTACCGAATCGATTCACTTCACTAGTTGTTTACCTTAGAGGAAAAATTACCCGGTTTTTTACAAGTAGTATCAGAGCCAAAGGTTCGTCCTTTGTTTGTTTGTAATATTTGTAATATTGAATACTATTATTTGAGTCTGTAATGAAGTCTGTAAATTCACTAGCAACTGGTGACACAACAAATATGACACAAGCGGCATCAACTTCCTCGTCCACATGGCAGAGAATTCCAATGTCAAGTATAAAGTTGGCAGTGGAAATATTTGACGGTACTGGTTATTTTGGCATATGGCAAGGTGAGATTTTGGATTCCCTTTTTCAATAGGGCCTTGACATAGCTATTGAAGAAAAGAAACCAGAATATGTAGAAGATAAGGATTGGAGTATCATAAATCGGTTGGCATGCAGAACAATTCGATCATGTTTTTCTAGAGAGCAGAAGTATGCTTTCAAGAACGAGACTTCTGCACACAAATTGTGGAAGGCATTGGAGGACAAATTTATGAAAAAGAGTGGTCAGAATAAGCTCCTTATGAAGAAAAGGTTGTTCCGATTTGATTACCGACCAGGTACTACTATGAATGAACACATCACTATGTTTAATCAGTTAGTAGCAGACCTGTTGAAATTGGATGTAAAATTTAAAGATGAAGACTTGGCTTTGATGTTATCATCCCTTCCGGATGAATTTGAACACTTAGAAACAACTTTACTTCATGGGAAGGAGAATGTATCTTTAGATGCTATGTGTTCTGCTTTGTATAGTCATGAATTGCGAAAGCAAGTGACGCAGAACGGAAAGTTACGAATGGAACAAGAACGTTTAGACTTCGTTCAGGAGTTTAATAAATGTCGTTTGATTGGACGAAAAGGTAAACAAGAGCGAAAAGCGATCTTGAAAGAAAGGTAAAGCCAAATTCTGGAATGAAATAAGATAATCGTCCCCAGAAAACATTAATAAGGCCTATTTATAATGGCCAACAACCCTTTCCAAAATCTGACACGATTAGGAAAATAAAAGACAAAAAAAAGCAAAATAGTCTTTAAAAAAATAAACGCAAAATTGGATCCTGCCGCAAACTTTGTCGCGGTCAAGATCTTCCATGTACTTCAAAGTTAACTGGTCCGCATCATTCCCTTCCACTTGTAAAGAACTCGACCTCGAGTTACCATCGTTCGGGTGATAAAGATAAAGATCCGCCACGTTAAACGTCTTGGATATCTTCATATGATCTGGAAGGTCAAGAACATAAG
>JANIPN010000008.1:13669740-13680306 GCA_027478595.1 Erythroxylum anguifugum | reverse complement strand
TATGCAATGGTGTGTACGAGACTTGATATTTCACAGGTAGTTAGTGTTGTGATCGCAGATATATGCATTATTCTGGCAAGGTTCATTGGCAAGCTGTGAAATGGATTCTACGGTATATTCAAGATACTGTAAATGTTGGCTTATTATTTGAGCGGGATAAATCACTTGGTCAATACATAGTTGGATATTGTGATTTTGACTATGCAGGTGATTTGGATAAGCGACGATCTACAACTGGCTACTTATTCACTTATGCTAAGGCGCCAATTAGTTGGAAGTCCATTTTGCAATCAACAGTGGCTTTATCTATAACAGAGACAGAGTATATGGCAATTACAAGGGCTGTGAAGGAGGCGATTTGGCTTCATGGATTGCTAAAAGACTTGGGAGTTGGTCAAAAACACCTTGTGGTGTGTTGTGATAGTCAAAGTACTATTCACTTAGCAAAGAACCAGTTTTTTTTCATGCAAGGACGAAGCATACTGACTCTCGTTATCACTTTGTACAGGAGATTCTCGAAGAAGAGGAGATACTTCTCCAAAAGATACGAACTACAGAGAATCTTACAAATATGATGACTAAGGTGGTGACAAAAGCTAAGTTTAAACATTATTTACACTGAGTCAATATCTTACACTTTTGAGTTGGTGCCTGGGCGCAAATTAGAAGCACTACAAAGGCTATTTGGCTGTTTTGTTTGGTTAGGAGGACGAATTATGCTTGCATTTGGTGGGACCCGAAATTGTGCCAAGGTGGAGATTTGTTATTTTGGTGGCTCAATTTTTATCCTATATTGGGAAGAAATGAGAATGGAAGTAGTTTTTCAAGTTATAAAAGAACTCCTCCCCCTCCCATTCTATATCCATCCCAAAATTTGATGTATACTCTAAATTTGTACACATATCAAATTTAGTATTCTCTTCTTAATAAGAGCAGATTGCCTTAAATGGTGCTCAGAGACTAGACACAATTGGTCGAACTCCGTTATCAATTTTTGGGCTTGTTCTTTCCTTATCTCTTTTATTTATTCCACATTTATAGTATTCAATATTATTTGTCAGGTATATTTGTAATGTTGTATTCAATTATTTAGGTGTATTTACTGTTTGTGTGTTTACATAGGTTAGGTTGTGATAAATATACCATGCACGTAATTTCTGTTTAAGAGACCGAGTTTTAAGTGGGACCATTTATGACCCCTCCGCCTTTTCCTGAGATTTTACGTAAAATGATAATACTGTCTTAGGAGTCCGCTTGACGGTCTTTCCTAGGTATTACTAAATCAGTTCACTTCACTAGTTGTTTACCGTAAAGGGAAAATTAATTAGTCGGTTTTTCCCGACAGCACATACACATTCCAGGTTCTTATTAATTACATACATCTCCTTGCGATGTCCATCACCACACCCACCACGGTTCCACCTCTTCATGTGCTTGCTGTTCTGCTGATGCGGCGGCGAACACTTCTGATAAATAACTCCGGCCATCGTCACTACCGTCTTCTACCTCGGATTGGACACTATCAACCAGGACAACACGTCCAGCATAATTGTCATCATTTTGGAAGTACGAGTCCCCACTGTCCACAAACTGTGGACCGCCCTCATCCACCACTGCACTGCCACTGCTTCCCGAGCTCAGACGGTCCTCTGCCTTGGTGTTGAGTTGAACTGCGGACAGGTAGGATGTATCCGCCAGGAGAGACTCTGACCTCTGGCCTGCTATTGGTGCCATGCTTACGTCTTTGGCCTGAAGCTTCTCAGTTAAAGAAACCACCTGGAGAAAAGTGTTACATATTTAAAAACTCGGTGAAAACTGAAATCCATAACTTAAGCTTTAATGCATAACTAAGAATGAGTCAATTTATAAAAGCATATTTCTTGTGAAGGTCGCTGTGGTATATTCCTCTTTTCTCTCCATTTAATAAAACTACTGTCTTTTTCAACCAAAGCTGCGATATGCTATTTTGTATGACACATGTTTGTCTATGTAAGATCGAGTATCATTTCCCTTAGTCCCCACTACCAACGTGGGAGTCTTATCTTTAAAGGAATATGGAGTTTCGATAAGAAAATACACATCAAGGTACCAGTATACAGATTTTAAAGATTTTGTAATTGTCACAGTCAATCGTCTTTCTATTCTCCACTGATTGGTTGGTGGTGCGTAGCTATGAAGTTTCGACTGCTTTCTATGTTATGCAACTTTCCAAGAACAATATGGGTTGTTTTCATACACTCAAAAGTCATGAAAAAGACCTATTCTTTGGTGAAAATGATTATAACTGAGAACTAAATTGTGTATTCATTCAAGTATACCTCAGATTTAAGCCTCTCAGTTTCCTTGACAAGAGAGTCATGATTAGAGTGAAGTGAATCATAAGAAGCTTTGAGAAGATCATATTCTTTTTCAAGTTGCTTTGTCTTCCATCGGGCCCTTCTGTTCTGGAACCACACAGCCACTTGCCTAGGTTGCAGTCCTAGCTTCTTGGCCAACTGGGTCTTTCTCTCTGGCTCCAGCTTGTTCTCTGTCTCAAAACTCTTCTCCAGCAGATGAACCTTTTTGAAAAGCACTAAATCTCATTTATCAGTCACTACACATATATTCTTAAACAGGAATATTTGATCAATCTACAGATCTGTCTAGCTCTTGAGGGCACTAACTAGACAGAAAGATTCCAACTTTTAATTTGCTAGATTGACTGGCATGCGAACCAAAAGAACAACAATCCCATGTTTGGAATTTAATATATTCTCA
This sequence comes from Erythroxylum anguifugum, assembly GCA_027478595.1. Lineage (NCBI taxonomy): Eukaryota > Viridiplantae > Streptophyta > Magnoliopsida > Malpighiales > Erythroxylaceae > Erythroxylum > Erythroxylum anguifugum. Next base: position 13,677,549 of record JANIPN010000008.1, on the reverse strand, counting down.
TTCTATCCTCCGTTTTTCTTGTTCTAGTTCATCACGTACAAAGCAAAAATAACTTTTTCATGTCAAGATATTTTAATTATTCAAGGAACCAACCAGGAAACTTGTTTTCACTAGAAAATGGAAGAGAACTGGGTCACGAAATGGCTGGCATAGATTTACACGAGCTTGTTTATTATCATGTGCTAAGCTTGACAAGGAATATCGTTCCTTGTACTTATTAAGCATATGTTGACTATGGGAGGTGAAACCTGAACCACCAAGAGACCGAACCGACCTGCTCAGGGGTGAGGCGGCGCTTCTTCTCTGGCAACTGCTCGTCGCAATATTCTTCATCGAAAATGTCATCAGACAAGCTGAAAAAGGGTCTTCTCTTGGATGTATCCTCCATATTCATCATTGATCTTGGACCTTCAGCACCAATACATACAGAAGAAAACCGTTTGATAACACTAGGTTAGTTTCTGTGTCAGGAATTCAAGCTCTTAAGCAATAAAAGAAAATTTGAAGTTACTGCATATTGAGTGATTTCAGAAAAGAAGAATTCAATTGACCCAAAATATCGCCAAACAACTTGAGATAAACAAATTTTAAGAATTTTAAATTCAAATACAAGTTAAATCCAAGAAGAAGGTTTGCAATTCTGTAACTCTATAGTCTGTAAGAAAACAAACGAGAAAGGTGGTAGCAATTTTATAGCTGTATCCAATAACCAGAAGAAATTACAAATTTTAGTGAACGAATCGAAGAGCAGACAAAGAAAATTAAAGGACAAGAAGAAACAAATTACCTCGGAAAAGAGGATCGCCATGCCCGAGGAAAAACATGTTTTCCTGAGAAGAGGGGTCAAAGAAAAGTCGCTTGGACTCCATATCCACTCTTTTTGTACGTCCAACAAATTATTAAGTATCTTGCGTTGTGTCAGATCCCTGTTTTTTGGTCGAAATTCCACCGTTAAGGAAGATCCGGCAAGCTAGAGAGACGCAGAAACTATTAACACAAGCGTGCTAGTTATTGTGCACATTTATATAGCATACAGGGTGAATTAGAAAAGCATGAGCTTGTGGCGAAAGAAGCTGGTACTCCACAGCAACCTTGCCGGAGACTCCAGTGGACAGATGCAAAATCCCATCAGTCCACCGGTGAACGGTGAAGTTGGTTGTGTTGGTTTGGGGAATAGAGAGACACTCAAAAAGGGTATGGAAACTAGATCAATAAAACGACCACACCACCATAAAAATCGATTGTATCAAAAGAAGAAAATGGAGACCCAAGAAGCGTAATTCCAAATTCCGGCGAGGATAAGCAAGAAATGAGGCAGATACGCTTGTATATAGCATGAAAGCGTCACCTTCTTGGTGTTTTTTGCGACTAAAGTTTTTGAGTAGAGTTAAGCTGGTAGGATTTTATAGAAGTGGAATGACGAAAATTTCCTTTAATTTCGTTGAAAAGTGGGGGTATTACGGTCATTCGATTGCATGGTGGACTTTAATATGAAAGGAATTTGGACCGTTGGAAGAGGAATAGAAGTGGTTCCATGCTTTTTGATTGGAGGATTGTGGGATGCAATTGGATTAGGACAAGAGCAAATAAAAATGTTAAAATTAGTATATGTCCTCGCCAAAAGTTTGTAATGTTATCATCACCGATAAAAAATCCAAATAAAAAGGTAAATGAAAATATAAAAAATATATATATGTTTTTGAGGAACATGAAATTTCTATGGTCTTGCTATATTCATTTCTGCTATGCTCGGTTGATATGATGGAAACAACCCATCATTGCTCTTCAATTCCTCCTTTCACTCATCAGAACAATCTTTTCCTTTCTCAAATGTGATAGAATTACTTCCTTGAGAGCAAATTTAAGTTGGTGAAATTTCCTATGCTGCATCTGTAGACCAAAAAAAAGAATTATAAGCTTAGCAACTATTATAAGGTAGGAGGAGAAACTTTGGAGAATTTATACATATATACATTATACATTGGTGTAAGTTATGGTGTTATTGGTCCATAACTTACACCTACGTTCTCTAACTTTCATCATCACACCCAGTCTGAAGTCCCACAATAAAGCGGAGTCTGGTAAGAATTGATAGTACGCAACTTTACTCCTACATTGTAGAAAGACAGTTTCCTTTAGACTCACATGCAAAATGTACAAAGGGAGTAGATGCTGAAGGGAAAAAAAAGGCGAGACACTCTACCACAGTCAGTAAATAACTTTCAAATGCAAAATGTACAAAGGGGGTTGATGCTGAAGAAAGGAGTAAATAAATTAACACGCTTGGCACTTAACCACAATCAGTGAATAAATTGTCAAACAATAAATACTGAAAATACCTTAAGGAGACCAGATCTACTGGTACCTTACACACTGTAAAGGTCGGCTCCTCTTGTCGCTTGTTACACTTGGGGCCTTCACTGAGAAATCCTATAGGTAAGCCCATCCTATGGTGTTAGAGTGAAAATTTTTTGCATCTATGAGTCAGAAATCTTTGACTAAAGCTGTCAGCCGACAACTTGGATTTTGGGGGTTAGGCACGAGGACTTTAAAGGGTGTCGTGTACTTTGATCCGCTTACGCCAGACCTTCCTATTCCTAGCCACAGCCTCAGTAAGGGCCAGTTCAGACATATAATTCCTGATCACTTCCCTCTAGTTCTTATAAGGTCTCTCTCTCCTTCTCTTGTAGCCAGTAAGAGTTATTTTCTCACACCAGCGTACCGGAGCATTAAAGGGCATCCTGCATACATGCTCAAACCACCTAAGCCTAGTCTCTCTTAACTTGTCAGCAATACTAACCACCTGTAGTTTGTCTCCTACCACACGATTTCTGACCCTATCTCTTTTGGTAATGGCACACATCTACCTAAGCATATGCATTTCTGCTACCACCAACTGTCGTGTATGTCTACGTCTAGTAGGCTAACACTCTGCCCCATATAACATTGTTGGCCGAATCACCATTCTGTATAATTTCCCTTTGAGTTTATAAGGGATCTTTTTATCATACAAAACATCTGATGCACTTCGCCATTTATCCAACCCAGATCTAATGCGATGTAACACATCTTCATTGATATTACCATCTCTCTGAATGATAGATCCGAGGTATTTAAAACTCAATTTCTGAGGTATGATGTCCGTCCCAATTGCTACCGTCGTCTCTTGTACCATCTGGTTACCCGAAAAGTTGCATTCTAAATATTCCGTCTTGGATCTGCTCATTCTAAAACCTTTCAATTCTAACGCTTCTCTCTAACATTTTAACTTGGCATTGACCCCCTCCTTGGTCTCATCCACCAGGACAATATCGTCCGCAAATAACAAAAAAGGGCTTGAATATGTTTGGTAAGTACATCTAACACTAATGTAAACAGAAAAGGGCTCAAGGCCAAGCCTTGGTGTAGTCCTACACCAATGGAGAACAGTTCCGTGTTGCCCCCTATCATCTTTACGCTAGTCAATGCTCCTTCATACATATCCCTAATTACTTTGATATAAGTCATCGGAATGCCCTTTGCCTCCAAACATCACCATATAAGTTCTCTAGGCACCCTGTCATATGCCTTCTCCAAATCTACAAAAACTATAAGCAAATATCATTTCCTTTCCCTGTAGCATTCCATTAGTCTTCGGAGCAGATGTAATGCTTCTGTCATGGACCTACCCGGTCTAAAACTAAATTGGTTGCCCGATATAGAAGCAACTCTCCGGATTCTCTTTTCAATTACCTTTTCCCACAGCTTTATGGTATGACTTAGTAATTTGATGCCTCGATAGTTGTGACATTGTTGGATGTCTCCCTTGGCCTTGTATAATGGGATTAACCTATTAAATCTCCATTCATCCGGCATCTTGGCTAACTCGATGATCACATTAAAGAGCTTAGCCACTCAATATTGGCAACACCTACTCTCTTGCATACCTTTATAAGGATCTCATCCGGCTCTATGGCCTTTCCACCCTTCCGCTCCCCATCCCCCTTAAAACCATCGTAATTTTACCCCTTGTGATCCTCCCTTATAAGAACCCATTTAAAAAGTGTCCCGATCCTAGGGGTTCGCCTAACTCTATGTTGACTAATGAGTTTTCATTATACAGGCCGTAAAAGTATCTCTGCCACCTCCGCTTGATGTCTTGGGCCTCTGTGAGCACCTGTCTTGCTTCATCAGGTATACAGTAGACTTAGTTAAAGTCCACCGTCTTACTTGCCCTATTTCTTGTTATCTTGAAAATTCTTTGTGCTCCCTTGACCGTATCCAAAACCCTATACATATTTTCGTAAGCTTCTCCTTTAGCCACTGCAATAGTCTTCCGGGCCTTCTATTTTGCCAGTCTATACCTTACTTTATTAGTTACCTGCTCCGTCTCTGTTGAACTCGCCAACATATCTGTATAAGCTCTCTTTTTCGCCTTCACCTGTTCCTTGGATCTCATCTGACTACCACCAAGATTCCATCCCTCCCCCCTCTGTCTTGTAGATACCCCTAGGAGTGTTGTGGTTGTTTCTCTCACTAAGGGAGCTATACCCTGCCACATCCAATTTGCATCCCTACTCGCAGTCCATGTTATATCATACCGAACTTGGATCCTAAAATGTTCCACCATGTCCCCTTTTACCCACCACCATGTCCTCTCTAACTTTATTATCCATTAAAGTTATAACATTTAATAGTTATTATGACTTTAACGTTTTTAACATTTCTCTTGTTTTAATTTCTCTTAATGCCTCTTATCTTTGTTTCTACTATAAAACCCCTCACTCCTACTCTTTCACTCACTCCCACACTACACATATTCTCATTCTCTCTAACCAAGACACATCTTCTTCCACAAAAGTCATCTTTACACATATATCTTTTTTATTTTGTCTATTCTGCTTTTGTCTGTTTTATTTATTCTCGATGATAGTTCCTACTCCATCCTTTGGAGTTCACCGAAGCTAGTGGAGAAGACGTTAACCCTGGGGTCGGATCCTGTTGTCCTACTGCACTGTAAAGGGGGAATTTTGACTTAGGGTAATGATTTTTTACGATGCCTTATATTTTAGATAAACCGTATCAATTTAATTGTTGTTGCTATTTTCATTTACAATCTAAGTCAGAAACTCTTTGGTTGCTACTGTTTGTTGGAAATTACTGTGATTTTGCTTTTATTTTGGTAGAAGACGGAATACGGTGTTATTTTCTTCATATTGTTTATTATTTCGTGTGAGACATTTCTGCTTTTGGATTTAATATGTTGTCTGCAAATGAGACCAACGTAGGTTTTGCATTAACTATTCCCCACATAGGTTCAGCCCCTATCACCGTAGCCCCGAAAATTATACCTGACCTAACTAAACTAAAGCCTTTAGACAGGAGAAATTTTAAACAATGATATGAGAAAATTTTGTTTTACTTTTAACAATATGAAATCGATTATGTACTGTTTCAAAAGATCCCTAGTGACAATACGGACCCTAAGACTACTAAGGATAACCGTAACATTAGGGAAATGTTACTCAACCATATGATCAACCCTTTTTTTTTTATATCTACTGCAAGTACAAAACTGCTAAAGAAATTTGAGACGCTTTAGAAGTGAAATATAGGACGAATGATGCTGATACTAAGAAATATGCAATTGCTAGGTGGTTAAAATTTACTGTTGTTGATGATAAGCCTATTTTGGACCAACTACATGAGTATAAAAATCTAGTTGTTGAAATCCTTCTAGTTGCTAAAATCCTTGCTGAGGATGTGGACATGTGTGAGTTGTTTCAAGCTAATGCCCTTATTGAGAAACTACCTGCCTCATAGAATAAGTATAAAAACTAGCTGAGGCATAAAAAGAAAAACATGAAGCTTCAGGAATTGATAGGATATATAAAGATTGAGGATGTCAATCGTGCACAAGATAAGACCAAAACACTTACCCTTGTCCCTATTATTAAGGCTCATGTGATAGAACATAGAAATGCTAATAACTTCAAGAAGAATGGTAGACAAAACAAGTCTTTCAACAACAAGCAGGGTCAGTACAAGCGCAAAAGGATTAATGGTGACTGTTGGTGGTGCCACAAGCTAGGCCATCCTGCTGCTAATTGTCAAGCTAGAATCAACTATAAGAAGAAAGGCCAAGGACAGAAACCGTAACAGTTCGAGAAAGGAAACTAGATGGGGTACCTATGGGGTAACCAGAAGAGCTTTGATAAGCCTTAAGCTAATATGGTTGAAGCTGGCGATGACGAGGAGATCATTACTGCTATGGTGTCCGAAGTCAATCTTGTTAGAAATTTGGTCGAGTGGAACATTGACACAGGAGCCATACGCCATGTATGCACCAACAAGGACCTGTTTAAGGAGTTGAATGATGTTGTTGATGGTGAATTCGTATACATGGGCAACTCTAGCAAAGTTCCTGTCCAAGGGGTTGGCAAAGTCACTTTCAAACTCACTTCAGGAAAAGTGTTGGCATTAGAAAATGTTTTGTTTGTTCCTGATGTACGTAAAAACTTGATTTTTGGTGTATCTCTTAACAAAGTCGGTGTTAAACTGACCTTTGATTCTGATAAGCTAGTTCTTACTAAGAATGAGAACTTTGTTGGAAAAGAGTTTTGTAATGGGGGCTTGTTTGTACTTGACGTTGAAATAAATGCATCTATTTCTTTTGCTTATATTGTTGAGTCTTTAAACCAATGGCACTCTAGACTTGGGCATGTGAATGTGACGTCTATTAAAAGGATGCAAAGTTTAAACTTGTTACCTAAACAAATCACTAATGAAATGGAAAAATGTCAAATTTGTGTTGAGGTTAAACACTCTAAGAAACCTTTTAAATCAGTGACTGAGAGAGGGTCACAATTGTTAGAGGTGCACACAGATTTAGGTGAGTTGAAGAATTGTATGAGTAAAGGAGGCATGAAATATTATATTACCTTTATGGATGATTGTTCTAGATTTACTAAGATTTATTTATTGAAAAATAAAAGTGAAGTAGAGGAAATGTTTATGAAATACAAAGCTGAGGTTGAGAACCAATTGGAAAGAAAAATTACGAGATTAAGGTCTGATCGAGGTGGTGAGTATAGTATTGATTTCCTTGCTAATTGTTTGTAAAAAAGTTGATATTATTCATGAGCTTTCAGCCCCTTATACACCTGAACAAAATGGAATAGTCGAGAGAAAAAATTGAGCACTCAAAGATATGATGAATGCAATGTTGATTTCCTCAGGATTACCTGATTTTATGTGGGGGAAAGCTATTATTTCAACTTGTTATGCTCTAAACAGAGTCCCTCTTAAGAAACTAGATCAAACCTCTTATGAAATTTGGAAAGATTATCTACCTAACTTGCGTTTTTTGAAAGTGTGAGGGTGTCTTACTAAGGTTGCTCTACCTGAACATAAGAGGAAGAAAATTGGGCTTAAGACCATTGGTTCAATTTTTGTGGGATATGCCTCTAATAGTGTTGCCTATAGATTTATGGTTAAGGAAGAGGGGTCTAAAACTTATGGATCAATTATGGAGTGAAGAGATGCAATGTTCTTTGATGATATATTTCCTATGAAAGTGAGTGTGCAAGTTTCTAGAGAATTTGTCTTTAGTTCTTCTACCAATGATGACATAGAGGAAGAGGAAATTATTGAACTAAGGAGAAGCAAAACAGCTACAGTACCCACTAGTTTTGGTTATGACTTTATTACTTCCTTTGTGGTGACAAAAACTGAGGAGATAGATGATTTTTTTTAGTGACTTATATTATTGAGGAAGATCCTAAAACTTATGAGGAAGCAATGAGATCTGTGAATGCTACGTTTTGGAAG
>JANIPN010000008.1:13644654-13655842 GCA_027478595.1 Erythroxylum anguifugum | reverse complement strand
TTCATTTAATCCTTTCTACTTCATTTCTCTACTAACTAACATAGCTTAGGTACATTAGGCCCAAGTCTTTTATTTAAACCCAACTATTACCTTAAATGCAATCTAACAATTCACCTAACTTATTTAATACATGCTATCTAACATAATTAACTCCTGAGCTAACTTCATTTATGTCATATGCTATTTAATGACATCTTGCTTAATTAATGCTAACACAATTAATTAATTAGGTTAATCATGCTTAATTAAATAAATAAATAATAAAAAAAATTCGGGGCTAATAGTAGTAAACATTATGGTGAAAAAATGATGATGACTTTTGGCAAAAATGATGCAAACTTGATTCTAATTGAAGTATATGTTGTTTTATTTAATGGTGAAATTACTAAGTCATCGGGATTTCTTCTTACAAATATTATGGTGGAAGGAAAGACTTCATTGGCTGCTTTCTTGGTTGTTGACACCCATGCCAACTACCATGTCTTGTTGAGGCAAGATTGGATCCATTCTAACTATTGCATCTCATCGTCTCTTCATTAACTTTTCCTTTTATGAAAAGGTGATAAAGTAGAAATCATTTGAGCTGATTCACAGCTATTCCATATTAAAAATGATGTGAAGGAGGCAAAATTCTACAGGGATTGTGCAAAGCTTATACAAATTTAAAATATTGCTGTAACGAACTCAAAGAAAAGATGAAAACAGAGTTGAAAAGATTTATAAAATCAACTACCATTCTGCTTGCTCCTAGGTCAATCACGATTGACATTATAGAGGAACTTGATGAGTGAATTTTCACAAAAAGAAAAAGGGACAGCTATAGCTGCAAAAATAAAAAATCAAATTTAGCAAATATTGGAATATTTTGAAGAAGGTAAATGTGATAACACATGATTAGGTTTTGAAGAAAAACAAGAATCATAAATAAGGGATGGTTGTGTCTAAGAGTTAAAATCATCTTTTAAAAAGTTTAATGATTGCGGGAGCATAAACCAAGAATCATTAGAAGAAGTGAATATGAACAATTCATGGGACCTCTGCATAGTTTCTATTAGCAAAAACTTTGCTTAAAAAATAAAATTGGAACTAGCGAATCTTTTGAAAGAATTCGATGACTATTTCGCTTAGGACTATATCGAAATACTAGGTTAAGAAAAAGGTTGATATAACACAAACTTTTGATAAAGCCAAATTTCCTCCCTCACTGTCAACACCTAGGCAGTGGTTTAAAGAATTTAGGTTGAAGATTAAAGAAGTTGAAAAATTATGTAAGGTTGGTTTTAATAGACCAGCTACATATACGGAGTGGTTGGCCACATTGTGCTTGCAGTTCAAAAGAATGAAAAGATCAGAATTTGTGTCGATTTTAGGGGTTCAAATGTAAATGCTCCTAAGGTTAAGGATGTATACATGATGCCGATTGCAAATTCTTTGATAAATGCAAAGACTAAACATTCTTTATTTTCTTTTATGGATTTTTTTTCTAATTATAATTAAATTTTTATAACCAAAATGATATTTCCAAAATAAATTTTAAATCCATGGTCAATAGGGAATTTGAGTGAGTTATAATGCCTTCCGATCTAAAGAATGCAGGAGTTATTTATCAAATGGCTATAAATTCTATCTTTCATGATTTAATATGGTGTACTTTGAAAGTTTACATAGATGATGTTATTATAAAATCAAAAAAGAGGGAATATCATATCTAGGATTTACCAGAAGCATTTCATAGGTTAAGAATACATAAATTAAAGTTAAATCTCCTAACATGTGTTTCAAAGTAAAAGTAGGTAACTTTATGGAATTTTTAGTTCATAATAAGGGAATTAAGCTAGATAAAATAAAGCAAAAGCAATTCTTGAAGAGAAACCACCTCAGAATAAGACAAAAATTTTGCTATTTCTAGGTTAGGCAAATTACATAAGAAGGTTAATTGCTAATCTGACAGAGAAAAAAAACAAAAGAATCTTTAGACTTATTACGATTAAAGAATTCCATCGGAAAGAAAGGCATCATGCAACATTCGACAATATCAAAAAATACCTAACCAAACCTCCAATACTAATGCCCCCTTAAAAAGGACTTCTATTAAAGTTTTATTTTTTTAATTATGGAAGAATGTATTAGATGTCTATTGACTTAGAGTAATAAGGCGGGTTATAAACAAGCTATTTATTATTTAAGCATAATTCTTACGCCAATAAAAAAGAAGTATGTACCCATCGTTAAGTTATGTTTGACATCATACTTGGCTTGTTTAAAATTATGCATTATTTGTTAAAAAATAAAGTTTATGTAGTTTTGTGGACTGATTAGGCTTGACTCATGTTGCCTGAATCCGAAGTCGAATGAAGTTCGATTGGTTTAAACCCCGCTTAAAGTCTAAATTATCCAACTCTCAACAAAGCTAACCGGATTCTATCTAACCCATTGAAGCTTCAATCATATCAACTCCTCTCTATCATTGTGAACTTGATTATCATTCTGAAAAGAAAAATAACAAAACCCTTCCTTATCAATCTTGCCTAAATAACAAGACACATTAAAGTTTTGATCTTATCGATTGACCAAAATTTCGATCTTATTAACCTATCAAAACTGCTGAAGTTTCCAAAAAAGTCAAAAAAGAAAATTGTTTAATATAATTCTCACGAAGAACAAGTTAGATTATAGAAGAGGCAACAAAAAAGATGAAAGTACTGACCAAAACACCAAAAATCACAAACTGAAATTCGACTTGATGCTTAATTAACGAAAACTGAACATGTTAATTTTGTAAAAGACTAAATCGAATTGAATCCAACTACATACTTGCCATGCTTAAGACCAAATATTATTAAATTGTAAACTATATGTTCTTTCTCCCTAAGGTTATAAATTATGTGAAAATTGAAAAGTATTAAACACGTAAAATTTTCTTATCAAACCATAGTTTTGGTGATCACAAAATAAAAGCATGTGATGAAGAAGTAGAAATAACCATAAAGTAATTTAGATTAATATTTGTAGTAATCAAAGGGAAGTGCCTTAGTCCATTAATACACCAACTGATGAAAGCTGGCCCAAGAATTGAATGGTACACATTTAGTTATATATATCTTTTTTATTCACATTAATAGTAATAATTGTAATATTATTGTTTTAAGTTAATTTACTATAACTACAAAGGGCTTATTTCTTTAGTTATTAGAAATATAATTAGAGAGGGAATGGAACACACGCACACACACCTCTCTCTCTCTCTCTTCATGGAACGGTTTTCTTTTTTCTTCCATCTTTCCCACCCGTCAACTAACTACTCTCTCACTCACACTCTCATTTTCTCTCGAAAACTCTTTCACGCTCTTTTGTCTCCAGACACACCCATTCACACACTCTCTCCCCCTCTATCTATCTCTTCCGTCTTCAGTCTTCACCAGAAGGTCTGTTTGGGCAAAGATGGTGAGCGCTCGAGTGCTTCGCTATGTCGTTGGCATTATAGGTACCTACCTATTTCTTTCCGTATACATGCATGTACGTGTGTGTAGTCTTTTTAACTCTCTGTCTCTATATACATTCAGTGTGTTGACTTTGATTTAAGACAAAAATGGAACCTACGTGGAGGCGCAATGTGTATGAATAAGCCTGTATATAGATAAACAAACGCATGCGTAGCGTAGGTATAAGAGTGCATGAACGTTTATGTTATGTTGTGTGCTCTTGACGCTGGTTTTGAATAATTTGTTTATAGGTATCTTTCTCTCCTATTATTTAATTTGTTTGGGAATTGCGAGTTTTATATTTGAATTGTTATTCCTGTATAATAGACGTATAATTTACATTTAGAGGTTATTCTTTTTGTAATTTTTCATTTTCCTAATTGTTATCAGGGAATGTGATCTCCTGCGGTCTCTTCCTATCTCCGACGTAATTCCTCCCTGTAGCTACATTTCTTAAGATTTATTCGAATGACAAATAATTAAAAAAATTCAAAGTATATGTATGGTGTGTACTACAGGCCAACATTCTACAGAATATGGCAGAAGAAGGATGTGGAGGAGTTTCAGTATTATCCATACGTGGCAACTGTACTGAATTGCATGTTCTGGGTGCTCTACGGATTGCCCATTGTTAAACCTGACAGCATTCTTGTGCTCACCATTAATGGCTTTGGTCTCCTTATTGAGCTGATTTACCTTGCCTTTTACTGCTACTATGATAAACATAACAAAGGCCGGGTACGTTTATACGCCTTCATTAAAAAAGTTAATTCCTCTGAACGTCTCACGGTGCCCCTATATATGTAACCTTAATGACTGGCAATTGCGTTTCCTTTATTTTAATTAAACGTTTGGATCTAATTTTGTTGGGTCTGGATGTTGGTCATGCTTTAGTCGCCAACGTGGGAATGCATACCGGAGATACTTAGAGTTGGTGAAAATGGGAATGTAAAATGGCTCGAGTAAAGCAAGTAAATTAGAGTTGTGGAAAGGAGAAAAATGCATCTGATGATTCAGGGGACGTTAGGTAAATGGGGTCAGCTTTTTCCAGCTCTGTGAATTCAGTTACGGTGTGGGGTGTGTCGGGATTATATGATTGGCTGTGTTGCTGAGAGTTGATCAATTATTAGGTAACTGAGAGTAGAAGGTTGATTATTTAGGTTCTTTGTCAGTTTCTCTGTCTGGTTAAAAGTATGATTGAGTATGTGGGGTTTTGATCACATTGGTAACAACATTTCTTGCATGCCTGCAAGACAAAGTTTTAAGTTAATACCTACACTTACGAATTGATCATCGATGCATATAAATTATCTATACTAGTCTTTCTGAAGCAAGTAAATCCTGCAGTTGATCATCAGGTATTGATAATTGAAACATGGATAAGCTTGTTGAATTATCCTTCTCAATTAACCACTTAACTTCTATTTATAATTTACTTAATTACACCTACCTAAAAAACTTGATGTTGATGATTTTCTTTCCTTAGTAGCTGTATATCTTGTCTGTTCGCAGAAAATGGTCGCAGTTTTGCTTGCCGGAGAGACAGTTTTCATTGCCATCATAGTTACCATCTCAATGTGTGTGTTCAATCACTCTAAAAGGATACTTTTCGTTGGAATTTTCTGTGACATCTTCAATGTTTTAATGTACACTTCACCCCTTGCAATCATGGTATGTAAAATGCCTTAGATTCAAATCCAATTCTTAAGTAATTCATTAGTTTAATTGGCACAGGCATATTTATAGTGATATCTAAATTATTTGTTATTCTCTGCGGATTTTGACAGAAAAAGGTTATTAGGACAAAGAGTGTGGAATACATGCCATTGTCTCTTTCAATAACAAACTTTCTTAATGGTTGCTGCTGGACAGCTTATGCTCTTATCCAATTTGACGCCTTCATATTGGTAAATTATCGATATGAGTACTTGACATCTTTACTGGTTCATTTTCCTTGGTGCTTTAGTTTGTTAAATTTACATATAGCTTATAGCCTCTTCTTTTATTTGTTCTCATAAATCCTTGTAGTAGGGGATGTATAATATAGTTGTTTTAAGCGTGTTGTTATTGGTTTACTCTTTGCAGGCCAGCAATGGTCTTGGAGCACTTTCTGGTGCAGCTCAGCTCATCCTTTACGCTATCTACTACAGAACGCCTAAGCAAGGTGAAGATGCATTAGTCAAGCCGTCAGAGATCTAGCTTCCTCCCTGTGGGGAAGCAGCATGCATGGTCTGAAGAGTTCAATTTGTTTCAGGCATATGAATATTACTAATTCTCGTTGTGTGCTTGAACATCTGAAAGAGTGCGCTCGAACTAGCTAATAGCAATTGATGATTGCTTATATGGACTTGTAGACAATCCCGGGATTCTAAGTGATGGCTAATAGTCTCCTATGAAGATTAGTCCTGACCGCAAAGACACTCTTTGGTGGGACATTAAAATGTTGGTAATTGCATCATTTGCATTCATTCGATAACTGTACTTTATCTCATTAGTAAAACGTATATCTCCTTTAATTTGGATCAACTTGACAATATTCTCTGTCAAATTTATATTGTTAACTTTTTAGTTTCTTTAAGAAACATACCATAAAAGTCTAAATTTAACAGCTTGGATATTTATTTCTTAGTTTAGGTAGGACCTGTATGTCAGAATTTTCTCATAATGCGAGTTAATGTTTTTTTTGAACATTCACGCTAAAAAAATTTGAATTTGATATAATATTAATGTATAAGCTAGCCCAGTGAAAAAATGGTTAAATGAAAAAAATGATTATTGATATTGAATATGTGATGAGAAAATCCAATAAAATTAATTACCATATATGGAGTATAATTTGTAGTTTTATGTAATTGTAATTCGTAGAAATCCATTTTCTTTTAGTATTGAAATGTGCACAAAGATTTGTGATTATTTCCAAAAGTTACACGAAGAAATTAATAATAAAATAGAGATTTTTTTTTTCGTATTATTTCTATTTTTTGACATAATTTTATGGATAATCTTTTGTTTATACTCGATGGTGATTCTTGAATTGGTTTATTATAAGTTGCTACGGTTGTACAATACAACATTAGGGTTTGTTTGTTTCTATCAAGAGTTTTGTTTTTTTAATTTAATAAAAAAACTTGAGTTTCTAATCTTTTTGTTTTTGATTTTGCTTTCTTTTAGTTTCTACAACTTATAGGAAAATTTTAATTTTAATTACAATATTTTACCAAAATGCAAATTAAAGGAGCATTAAAATGAATTATAACATTTACAAATTATTTAATTTAAATCTTAAATAAATGAAAATATTGACATAGTTATGTCTCATTCTATTATTTGTCATGTTAGCATTTTTATTAATCATGTCGCATAATATAGTACAGACTCACACATTTTAATTAAACTTCAATTAATTTTAAACTAATTATATACAATAAATCTTAATTAAAACTAATAAATAATAATGTTAGTTTTTTCATAAATTGAAAGTTTTATCACTATTTTTATTAATATTACAAAATCAAACAAAGTTTAGGATTTTGAATGTAATTTATTTAAAACCCTCATATTTATACTAATATACATTGTTTCGGCACAAAAGTAATTTGAATTTTATAAATTACGAGGAACTTCTTCACAGAAAGGATGATTAAAATAATTTGGTAGTAACTCATTACAACTTTTAATTAAAAAGACAAAATTTTTTGAATGTGGGCAAAATTTTAGTGACAGTAAATTTTTTTTGAGTGAGGACAAATTTTATTTTATTTAATAAAAAATTTATAATAATAATATTTTTATATAAATTTTTCTGAAAAAATTGAGACAGTACATCCGCCCCTGATAGCAACTTTATGCTCTGATCGTATGCAAAGAATACTCAGTTAGTATTATATGAAGACTAATTTTTGATCGAAATAATTTTAAGAACATAATAGATAAAGTTGAAAATTATTCAGACCATTTAATAGATTGGCGAAGAAATAAAGTAAAGTTTTCTAAAGTAGATGTTCTAAGAATTAAAATTTCACCTTCCGTCTACGATTATAGTGATGGGTTCGGAGCAGCCACTTAATGGCCTCAGTGGCTGTTCAGCATCCTGCCTTGGCTTATCTTGGTATGAAAGAAGAGGCTTTGGAGGCAACTTCAAGCATTCAACATCCTTCTCAAGCATTTCAAGCACTTGGTGCATCGGAGGACGTTCGCTAGGCCGTAGTTGTATGCACCACAATGCTACTATAATTATCTTCTTGGTAATTTTATTCTCCTCTTCTGTAACATCACCATTTCCTAATTCCACATGCTTCCCCAACCTGAACTGCTCGTAAGCCCATGCCGGAAAGTAAACTTGGCTGGACTTGTTCGCCAGTGCATTGAAATTCTTCCTTCTTCCTGCCATCTCCATTAATAGCATCCCAAAGCTATAGACATCAGCTTTGTACGAGACACTTCCAATGTGCTTGTACAACAATTCTGGAGCCATATACCCTAATGTTCCTCTGGCAGCTGTGAGTGAAACAATGTTACTGTCTGTCGGACAAAGTTTTGCAATACCAAAATCTGAAACCTTTGGAACAAAATTTTCATCAAGAAGAATGTTGTGCGGCTTGATGTCAAAATGCAGAATTTGCATGTTACAACCTCGGTGGAGATATTCAATAGCCCGAGCCACCCCAAGAGAAATTTCGTACATTTTTTCAGTACTAATTGCGTTGCTAACTTGTGGAGAAAATAAGTACTTGTCCAGAGATCCATTAGGCATAAACTCGAAAACAAGAGCACGCTTTAATCCCTGAACGCAAAAACCAATTAGATTAACCACATTGACATGGTGAATTCTTCCAATCGTCGCAACTTCATTAATAAAATCTTGGCCATTAGCTTTAGATTTTCCCAAAAGTTTGATAGCTGCATACCCACCGCTTCGAAGTCTTCCTTTATAAACAGACCCGTAACCTCCTTCACCCAACTTATCCCTAAAATTACCAGTCATCTTCTTAATATCTGAGAAGGAATATCGAATTGGCATGAACTTTCCTTGAGTTTGGAGGAATTCTTCAATATTGCTATACATTGACAAATGCCTTCTCTTCCACTTGTATATCAGAAAAGCGATAATGAAAGGACCCCCAGTAATGAACAATACCATCCGGCCTAGCACTGTGTACAAACAATAAATAGTAATGGATAAGCAAGCATGCGTATCGACATAAGTGTCTTGCTGAGGTTTTGGCTGAGAATCCTTCTTAACTTTTTTCCTTTTTCAGAACCATGAAGTTGAATGTTGCTTCCATTTCAGATTATAAATTGATTGTTCTGTTCTTCAGTGTATGTATAAATGATTCGTTTTTCATAGTTCTATCAGTTGATATCCAACAAAACGTACAGGTTTAAAATTTATCTTACCAAATAGACCCAGTAGATGACGAAACAGAGGAAACAGCCAACGACGCCATTCTCTCGCTGCAGGATAAGTAACATTGAAAAGGCAAGATAATCAGCAAAATCCAACTCGATATGATCAATGTATGAAGCTCAGGACAAGAGAAATGATTGTAAGTAGCAAATACAGTCACCCAACTTACTCAATTCTAAGCACAATAGAGCTGTAGTTTGTTCATGGCTAGATTCATCATATCATAATAAAAAGCAGATTTCAATAACTAGCACTAGTCGTTTGTAACTAACTATACTTTCATACATCATAAAATAAGAACATCCCAATAGGTACATGGAGGATCTGTGAAATGGGGAAGAAAGGCTTTAATAAGTAAATATGAAGGATCTAAATAACAAATGAAAGAGGATAGAGATCTTCATGTAGAATGAGACGTGCAGGCCTGATGTGAGAGAACAAGTGTTTACCGTAGTAATAGGGAGGTATCCATGGACCTACAGTGTTGGAAAAGAGAAAGCATCAGTGTTTTCAGAATCAAACATCAATGTCTTCAAGAAAACATCAGTTAGCAAATGTTCAGTTATTGAAAACTTGCGAATCTTAGTTCCGTGTAGTGTATGAAAAACGAAGTTGAACATTATTTACAAAAGGCAGAGGAGCTCTTACCAAGAAGAGAGTTCACTATCCTGGGTTTAACTGCCAAACGAACAAGGAGAGAATAGAAAGTAAGTCGAAAGAAAGAATCATCTTCCATTCATTCTCAACACTTTCCTAACAGGCCAAAGGCTGTAACACATTCATTTTCAATCTCTACACATCACTTTTCAAATGGTAATGAAATTGCTTACCATTTTGCCAACGGAACGATCTCCCACCGCCAAAAATGGAGAATAGAGCAATGAACGCAGAGTGCACAGGATCAAAGATGTAGCGTGGGAAAGTAAAGTACGCTGCAAAATAAATAACACAAGCAGAAAACAGATACAAGTGAAGAAGATAAATATCATCAAATATGCATTTAAAATTTCCAATTAATCATAATAAGATGCTCTCTGATTTTCCTTCAATTACAACTGTGTACGTCTTATCCTGTGTTTCAGAGTTCAAACTGCTCCGTCTAAAATGTCCTACGAAACCCAACAAGAAAAGAAGAAAGTAACACAGGCACACACACACATATAGAACATATCTACAATGTTGGATTATTAACGGCAACAAAAATGAAAAGTAAGGCTAACTAGAAGACGGGAGACAGAGATAGAGATAAAGTACTTCCGACAAAGAATCCGGAACAGCGGATGGGACCAACGATGTTGCAAGGATTATAGCTCTTAAAATTCCGACAGCAAAAGGAAGACCATGAAAGATCAATCCCGTAAACCAGACCATCGTGTACGTCTCTGTAAGAAATGTTTTCTGAATAAATCATGGGCCAAGATGTACCATGAATCAGCTCTATACGACATGAGTCCCTCAAATCATATGCCACAGCTCTTTTTATCGCATACGTATAACCCTTTGAACTGTTTGAGTAAGAAGTGGAATTGGATGTTCCATTGTTGCAAGACGAAGGGTCTAAGTAGTTGGAAACATTCACCGGATTAGGACAGTTCACGAAAGTTATGTCTGCAAACATTGTGTCGTAAGGCGTTGACCCTGAGGACAATTTTGGCAAAGAATGACGAGGAATGGAGGAGCAATTATCGTTTTGAACATCAACATCTGCTACTCGCATTGTGAGATCAGGGTAATTGATTTCACGAACGTAGTACATCAGAGAAGACAAGTTAAGTAGTGCGACGTTGTTATGGCAAACAAGCTGGAAAGATTTGACACCGCAGTTTTCAGGATCAGAGTCCAAGCGAAATGGGCTTTTAACGACGATGTCTCCACAAGATGATGTGCAGTTACTGAGGAAGACATTGTTAGCTTTGCAACTATGCTGCGCTAAGATTAGAAAAAGGAGGAAGGCTACGTATAATCTGAACATTGTCAGAGGAGAAAAAGTTTGGGTTGTTAGCGACGATGATTCAATAGTTTCGTTTGTGCTTGGAAATGAAATGATAGTACTTGTTGAGTTGCAAGTCAACAGTCAACAATGGAAGCTAATCCATTGTTTATTTGGTGTCCACTTTATTTTTGGTATGGATAACGACGTTTTCCTTTTATGGCAATTTGCGTCAGCTTGGTTTCCTTTTATGGCAATTTGCGTCAGCTTGGTCTGGTTTTCTCCTGCCACCAGGCTCATTTTCAACTTTCATTTGTTTAATGTGCGAAATTCTGGTAAGTTTCATTTTAGTTCAAAGATTAAACGTTA
>JANIPN010000008.1:13622448-13635768 GCA_027478595.1 Erythroxylum anguifugum | reverse complement strand
TCATATTATCTTACCCACATTAACATGCTAATCAATTCCAACATAACTAATCTAGCAAGACCCCAAAATTAATCTAATCATGCTTATTAAAAAAAATTCAGGGGCCAACACCAAAAGCCTTATGAAGATAAATTTTCATTGCACAATTAATCTTTGACCTTCTTAAATGATAGTTCTTCCAAGACAGTCTTACTTCTAGGAAGCCTCTAATCCCAAACCCGGTTAACCAGAGCATTATCCAACTTCTTCCTTGTTAGTCGTTCACCCTCTTATCTATTACTCCAAGGAAGAAATAACCCCCAAATTTGAGGTCAGTGACTTCAATGCTAGAGATGTAAGATCTGAAATCACTACAAGAGTTCCTAATGCATATATCCCTTTTAGCTTTAGATGCAAGGATTGTGTTATTAAATTCTCCCAAAATTGGCAAAGGAGCATTAATGGAGCTATAGATGTCCTTTAAATAGTTCCATACAAGATGCTTATGTGGAAAGTAAAGTTTAAAGTATATATGAAAGAGCATTAGATTAAGCCAGTGCCCAATTTATCAACATGTAAATGGATATATTGATCAGATATTGAGGAAATGAGGATATTATTCTATTTCTGATTATAACCAACCATTATTTTTCCATTAAAATGAGTTTCATATTTAGTGATGACTTTCCAACTTTTGTTAAGAAACCAAATATTCTTGTATTTATTTTAATTGAGTTTGGTCTCTAAAAAGCCTATGATAATAGGCTTTATTGACTTCAAATAATTGAAAACTATTTTTTATTTTCTTAGACTATTAAGGCCCTTTGTATCCTATGCTAAGATTGACATAAGGATAAGAAGGAATTCTTACCAAAGCATTTGATCTTGGCCTTGCAGCTTGCTTTCCTCCTCTTAACTGTTTTTAACTCATCTTTGAAATCCTGATCAGTAGAAGCTTAAGTTAGATCATTGCACACAATTGAATTAATAGACATAAACCTCATACATATTCTCTTGATAAAAAGGGTTAACTTTATAATCATCTTTATAACTTACCTAAAATTGACAATAGCCATAGAATTTTCCCCGTGTATTCCTTTTGTTCAAGAAGTTCATAATTTTCACCATGGGTGATCTTTTCCTAAAAAGATGTGAGAATCCTTTAAATTTATGAAATTATGATTTGATTGATGCTTTCGGCATAAGTCTTACATGTTGAAGAAAAGGATCTACTAAATTCAACTTATGTATCACTTCACTCGCCTAGTTTTCAGTTTAATTTCCTTAATAGAGTGTTGGCACCTGGGCTTTCGACAAATTCTGCTCCAGTTTCATCCTCGTATTGTGTAATGGTATTCAGTACTTGAGCACTTACGAAAGCTCTTGTCTTGACTTAAAAGAAAGGACGTTCACGAGTTTTTGTACCTTTTACAGGTGAAAGTTCAATTCTTTTTATACTTGTGTACCTATGACAAGTAAACAAGTTCGATAGCTCCTTTCGTAAGTGAGTTAAGTTCAACAGATAGTGGGTTTTGAGTATTCTGTTCACTTCAACGACTGTGGGTCATGGCGGATACGGCGGTGGAGCAGCGCCGAGCGACAAAGAGCCAGCTGGACCAGTGGATGGTCCAGGACCAGGTTTTCCGGATATACGATCTCTTCGCCAACGTTCCTCGAGCTGCCCAAACCCTTATGTATTAGAACGTCCTTGCCTTTGTTACTTCTGATTTGATTCCACAACTTTGCTTTGGCCTTTTTGCTTCTTTGGATTTGATATTTTCGATATGGTATCTTGGGTAACAGGTTAGAGCTTCAAAGGGACAATCACTTAGAGTACCTAACCCAAGGCCTCAAGCAACTCGGTCCCTCCTTCGTCGTTTTGGATGCCAAGTGAGTTTGCTCATTTTTTAATTTCTGTTCTGATCTTTTTGTTTATTTTAACCCATGTTTGGTTGGATTGTTTGTTAAGTGGTTTCTTTTATAATTAAGTTTTGATGGTTTATACATATTTAGATGCTACTTAGACAGTGTCATTATTAGGAAGCTTTTATTATACATTCTATCTTGCTCAACTTGGGAGCAGACCACATGGTGAATTTTTCATTGCATTCATGATTTTAGTGAGAAGTCGGCAATTATCATTCTCTGTGCTTGTGTTATTGGTTTTTCTCCTTATTTCCTCTGGATTAGGGGGTTATGTTGGTGAGTTGATACATGCATGCATTTGTTTGCAGTTGCATCAGTCTGTAGTAAAAGTTTACCCTACTCTGTAGGATTTAAAAGTTTCTTTACGAGTTAGTAGTTGTTTACTGTAGTTGATTTTAAAAGTTTATTTTTTGTACATTTTATGCAGTCGACCTTGGCTCTGCTACTGGATCCTGCATTCGATTGCTTTGCTTGGAGAGACTATTGATTATGAACTAGAAAATAATGCCATTGACTTCCTGAATCGCTGTCAGGTGAAGGATTGAGTTCTGGTTGTCTCTTATTCATGCTTCTGTTTTTTACTTGTTTGTATCCATTGTTGTTGAAATTCGTCTCTGTCTCCGTAAACATAGACAGCTTTGTGCACATACACAGTAAGGACAAATCGGCATATTGATTCTCTGAAGCATTGTGTCCTTGTCTATCTTGCTTGTGATATGCTTGGGCTTATTTTTACACAGTAAGGACAAATCGGCATATTGATTCTCTGAAGCATTGTGTCCTTGTCTATCTTGCTTGTGATATGCTTGGGCTTATTTTTACACATTCTGGTTCTTGCCATTGCTTTATTTTGTCCGGTATGCAAAAGGAGATTTGAACTTGATTGCACATCTGATTTCTCCTGGGCACATTAACACGACACCAACCAGTTGATAAACAAGATTAGTGGGTTCTCCACCTTTTGTTATGGGCCTAGTTTTGTCCTAAGGTGGTGAAGCTCCGAAAGGGGGACCAAATCACAGCTTAGAATTCAGTCATGGAGCATTTGATTCCTTTGAAATATGTATCTAGCATTGCCAGCAATACTCATTGAAATTTGTGGTTTTCATTTACTGCAGGATCCAAATGGTGGATATGGTGGAGGGCCTGGACAGGTACGTATTTTACTGCTTGGCATGACTATAATGTTACCCACTTATCTTCATTGGAAGCTTCTACTGTTTTCTTTGTAGTTCATCAATTTAGTTGCTGGGGCTGGGCCTCTTTTCTCGCACCCATTCTTTTAGTTACATGATATAGTGTTGAAGGAGTCAGTTGTCTTAATTTTGTCTTGTTTATGTTCCCATCAATGATCTTCTTGATCAGACCATTGACTTTTATGTCTTTCAGGTTCACATAGGTACAACTTAAGTTTATCTATACATGATTTTTTAGTTCGTAACCTTATCGCTTACCATCTATCAAACATTAATTTTTGCTTTATTCTCTCCAGCTACCTCATCTTGCAACAACTTATGCCGCAGTGAATTCACTTGTTACTTTGGGTGGGGAGGAAGCTTTGTTGTCGATTAATAGGTGGTCAAATTTTTTAAGCTTTTGAAGACTTCATTATTCGTTGCACCAATTTGAAGATCTTCATCTCTAGAGATGTTGATTTGTGATCTATGTTTCAGAACTAAGCTGCACACTTTCTTGAAGCGAATGAAACAACCAAATGGGGCCTTCAGGTTATATCTTATGTTCACATTTTTATTTCATGGAACAATGAATTTGTATGTCTGTGTTATATTTAATTGATAGTTCTGCTTTGCATCCAGTTGATTGATTTCTTTTTTTCCATCAGATTTTGAAATAGCTATCAGCATTTGAGTTTGAATTACATATATTGTTCTTGATGTGTGTAAACTTCATCTGTGAAGGCGACTTTCCATTGTCACATGTTT
Source organism: Erythroxylum anguifugum (assembly GCA_027478595.1). Lineage (NCBI taxonomy): Eukaryota > Viridiplantae > Streptophyta > Magnoliopsida > Malpighiales > Erythroxylaceae > Erythroxylum > Erythroxylum anguifugum. The sequence goes on along the minus strand of JANIPN010000008.1, from coordinate 13,631,920 downwards.
GTAACCTTCAATTGAGCACTTCAGCAAATTCTGAATTATGGACATCTCACTTTCTTAGGATGCATGATGCTGGAGAAATCGATGTTCGGGCTTGTTATACTGCTATTTCAGTAATCTCTTTCCCCTTGTGTGTGGCTGTTTCAGGGAACTGGACCGTTTGATAGTTCAATAAGTTATTGAGATGGAAACTGTAGTATTTCCTGTGCTTCTTTAAACCTTTGATTTCTTCTGATCAGGTTGCAAGCATACTCAATATTTTGGATGATGAGTTGACTAAAGATGTTGGAAATTATATATTGAGGTTGGTATAAGGTTGCCTGTATAAATGAGTTCCTTATTAACCAATGTTGCTGTTTCTGTTTTGTTGATGTTCTATTTATTGCAGGCTTAACTGCCCTTCATTTTAAATTGATTAATCAGTTTTCCCTTTTAAGAGTAACTCTCCTGTGTATGGTCATGAAAACTTCAAATTTTATTGTTCCTGAATCCTTGCTGGTTCATCCTTTTAATGACTCAAATTTGAGTTCTAGATGCAATTTCACATATCCAAAGATCTCTATCCAATTGTGTCTGTTACATATTGACTGTTTGCTTTGTGAGTGATGTTGGACTTTTGATCGCTCTGTGCTGGGGAACATCATGCACACAAGATTTACAGTAGAATATACTTGTCGAAAAATTCTGAATCGATTCTTCATAATAATTGTTCCTTTTGATCTTAATGCATCTTTCATAAATTGGAATCAGGCATTGTTGATAGGTGCAGTCATGTGAGAAAACAGAATCAAGGTAGGTGTATAGCTTGCAAGCATATAGGATGGGTTTTGTCTGCCATGATTTCTGTTTGAGACCTTCATGATGAACTTTAAAATCTGACATACTGACAAGACTTTGGAGTGGCAATAACTTTGTAAATGAGGCATTGGGAATTCCCTGCTAACCTTTACTTGTATTTTCTTAAAACTCTGTGTATCATACCATGAGAAGAGTGTTTTCTAGAACTCAGATATTGGAGATGGGTGAGTTGAGTATTTCAGGATTATTCAAAGTTGTTATTTGTTTTACCTGATGAATAATAAGGAATCCTTTATGTCATCTTTGCAGCTGTCAGACTTATGAAGGCGGCATTGCAGGGGAGCCTGGTTCTGAAGCTCATGGTGGGTATGTTTCTGAGTGCCCTATTGTTGCCTCCTGAACACTATATCTACTAGGATAAGCTTGCATTTACTTCTTGTTTTCGTGGATTTGCTGGTTTCTCCAAAGTAAATCTCTCATGGATTGCTTATTTTGGTCAATCAGTTATACCTTTTGTGGAGTGGCTACAATGATGTTGATCAATGAGGCTAATCGTATGGACTTAGCTGGTTTAATTGTAAGTCAGGTTATCTACTATAGCGATTGTCAATTGGAAGTTTTTGTTTATTTGTCTGCAATGACCTGTTTCTCATACCTTATATCTGGTTTATATTCTTATGCTTAAAGATTTATTGTTTCATGTGATATTAGAACTGGGTGGTATCTCGACAAGGAGTAGAATGTGGATTTCAGGGGAGAACTAATAAATTGGTTGATGGATGTTACTCCTTCTGGCAGGTGATCTTTCTTTTCTTGTGTTTTAGTTCTTGATATTTTATTTAGTTGACTTTGTATTAAGAAGGGCAGTTGATCAGGGTGGAGTATTCGCATTGATAAAAAGATTGCATGTGGGTGTGCCCCTGACATTTTCGGATGTTGCGGGAGATCATGATACGGATAGCAGTTCCGAAGGAGAAGATACTGCTGAAAATTTATATGGAGATGACGATGCTTGTGGGCATGGAGGTATGCTTGCTTGCAAATGGCTTTTTATTGCATTATTCAATTTCATATTTCTTCAGACTAAGCAAATAATTCATGTTTAGGAGACTGTAGCAGCAGTAGCCATACTAAAATTGTGGGGCATCCAGAAATAGAACCACTTTTCCACAGCATGGCGTTGCAGCAGTACATTCTGCTTTGCTCGCAGGTATAAAATAAATTAGTAGCAACGATCATACCTTGGCATGGAATCTTGGAACTGATAGGTTTTATTTCAGCCTTCTCATTTTTGTGGTTTTAACATGCCTGAAAGCTTGTGGTAACCAGTGTAGAATTTTGCATAAGTTGTCCTTTGTTGACCAAATCCGAGCCACAGCCTTACTTTTCTTCGTTGTCTCTCTTTTCATTTTTCCTCTTTTCCACGAGGAGGATAACAGCTTCTTGTTGCACTCCAGTTTCTTTCTACAATTTATTCTGTGAAGCTTCCTTCTTACACTTGTCAGTGACTATAACTGAGCAATATGGATCAGTTTGGTTTCTTTTCTACATGTTTTTAGATGTATTGGCCTAACATGCTTGAGAACCAGAAATTGTACCCCCATTTAAGGGTGAAAGATGGTTCTTTGTAAGTTCAGGGGTTCTTGCAAGCTTTTCACTTGTTAGTATTCTCATTCAGAAATTTATCGGTTAGAACTTGGAAACCCTTGCTTGTCTATTCCAATTTTTTGGTTAGAGCCCCGCAACAAAGAATTTCTTGTGAATCTCTGGTTTATATTAGCAAAGAATTTCTTGTGAATCTCTGGTTTATATTAGCAAGTTAATTTTTGTAGGTCCAGGAAGGTGGATTCAGAGACAAACCAGGGAAGGCCAGAGACTACTATCACACATGTTACTGTCTTAGCGGCTTGTCAATATGTCAATACAGCTGGTCCAGGGATGAGAATTCTCCACCTTTGCCAAGGGCTGTTTTGGGTCCCCATTCCAATCTCTTGGAACCTGTCCATCCCATCTACAACGTTGTCCTAAAGCAATATCACGAAGCTCATGAATTCTTCTCCAAATCCTAAAGCTCATGCTTGATATTCATTATGAGGCTTCTAGTTAAATTCTGAGCTATGCTTATTTTAATTATCGAAATGTAATAGTGTGACACACTAAGTTTTATTTTCTTATATGCCAGTGGCAACTCTTTCTTTCTCTTGGTTGTTTATGCCCTGTACTGTAGGATCAAAATACGTATCCATGAACATTCATTTTCAAAACTCAAAAGATTGAAATCTTCCTAGGCCATCCATCAAATCCATTAAGAATCTCCAGTTTTGAACTTAAAAATTTGTACGTTAGGCCTGGATTTCGTTGGATTCTACATAATTTATACAATAATGCATATTTAAGTTACCAAAGAGCAATTTATTATCTTAATCTATACACTAATGCACATTTAAGTTACCAAAGAGCAATCTATTATCTTAATCTATGCCTTTCTTAATAACATACCCACATTTTTCTACTCTCTCTTCAAGCGGCCTCCACTGTAAAACACCTTAAACCAAAAAGCAATCCCAGCGCAGAAAGACCATGATAAACCATGACACTGACCAGAAGCAGCTTCAAAAACAAAACAAACAAGAAGATGAAGAATATGTACGAGGAAGAACACAACAGCAGCATGTACAAGAACAAGAAGTGATCAGTTCCAAAGCTCCACCAGGACCACCACCAGGACCACCCACCAACATGTACTCTCCAAGTCCACCCCATATTTTAGATTCTCCTCCGGAGTCCTCTCTCTCCTCAGATCATGGCTTCTCACCAGCAGACACAAAACCAAAGAAGCCACCGTCTCCTGTGGCGGTTCAAGCGACCAAGAGTGAATCTCGAGGCAAAGATGCAGAAGTTGTTGGTCACAGTGAAGAGGGTGGTGGCGGGAGAAGACTGAGACCAAGCTTGTCCATTCTGAGACGAGCAAAGAGAGAGGTCATAACGGGAAGGGCTTTACTGGGGTTTAGGATTCTGGGGTTTGTTTTTTGTTTAGTTTCCTTCTCTGTTTTGGCTGCCGACAAGAACCAAGGATGGGCCCTCGACTCTTTCCATCGCTACAAGGAATTCAGGTTTTTATGACTTCTTGTTGTGTTCCTATTCAGTTAATCCATCGATGACAGTATCAAAATAGGGTCTTTTACTGATTAACTTATTTCATTCTCAACAATTAAGATTTGATCTGCAGATCCTTTCATGTGGCTGTAGGTATTGTCTGACAGTGAATGTGATAGGTTTCGTCTACTCAGGCGTACAAGCATACGATCTAGCCTATTCTTTGATCGCCGGCAAACAATCTGTCCGGAGTCAGCTCCGGTTCTTGTTTGATTTCTCCTTAGATCAGGTGAGTCGTTGTCCTTGCGAAATTATTATTGTATTAAATTGCTTACCTAACATTAGGACCAAGTTGATGAGGGTCCAATTCTTGGATCGTCACTAATGCGAATAATGGTGTTACGTGGGGCCAAATCCTACTCCGACTTCTAGTTCTAACTGCAATGTCATATCATTATATTTGGACCATACGTTGTTATAATCATATTGTTCCAGGACCAACTTTTAGTTGCCTTTTTATCTTTCCTCTGCTTTCTCACCTTGTCTAGTGAGTCAAATCTTCTGTCCAATATTATGATGTTTTATTGTGTTCAATAAATCTCAGTCATTTATTTATAAGACAGAATAATATTGGACAGAGAATCTGGATTCTTGTCCACTTTAATGTTTAGACGAGAATATAACTTAACATTTTGATGGGATTAATTCTCTATCAGTTACATTATATAATTTTTATATTTTTAAATAAAAAGTAGACTCTGCAATGCTATTACATAATTATTTTTTTAAAATTAATTAGAAAGTAAGTTTCTTGTGCTTGATTCTAAGAATAAACTTGTAAATCAAATATTAAATTCATATTATAAGCAGATACACAGTCATTTCATAATTATTACTTTTATGTGTATGTATGTTTTCATAAATCTATACCATTATTATTTATTTGCAGTTTTAATTTAATTGTATTTATTTTTGTTCGTTTTAGTATTTAATAATTCGAACTTAACAAGTTTTAAAATAAATTTTGTCACTATTTTTCTAAGAATATATAATTTATATTAGTCACTTATTAAATATCAGTCCTCTGATGAGGCTATTTTTTACTAACGGTGAAAAAAATAAAAGCTCCGGTGATAAATACTTCATTTGTATCCATAACAGTTTGAGTGTTAAAATTTAATTGCTTATATTGGGTAAGTGAAGTGATTTCTTATAACATGGTCAGGTTTTGGCATACCTTCTTTTGTCGGCGGCCTCTTCGGCTGCGTTTCGAGTTGAGGATTGGGAGTCCAACTGGGGAGAGGACAAGTTCCCTACAATGGCAAAGGGATCTGTGGCACTGTCCCTCCTAGCATTTCTGGCTTTTGCACTAAGCTCCCTCATTTCTGGTTATACGCTTTTCACTCCCTTGTGATATATGATGTGACGTTCACAGGGTATATACATGCGTAGTGAACTATATGGATGGTATGCAAGCAAGAAATCATTTGGGGCTTTTCTTATGTTAATATTTTAATCAAATGTTGTATATTGTTGGATGATTGGATCTTTGTTTGCGAATGATATGAATGAATGTAATTTACTTTTGAATACGAATCCAGAATGGAATTCGTTTCCAATAATAAGCAAGCATCAGGTTTCCTGGAACATCAATCCCTGTTCAGAGAGGTGGCAGGCAGGTAAATCCCCGGACAGTTGTGACACTGAAGAGTAAAATCCAAGTAACAATTGATAAAGCAAAGCACGAAAACATAATTCAGTGCCAAATTAAGAGGCTAAAATGCGTCCATGTAGATTAAGGACCCAACCATTGCTTTTGTCCTAAGACCAAGTGGAGTCATTTCCATCTACCTACTCTGTAGCCAATGTCTCTGTAGCCAATGCAAAGTATCTCACCTATCAAAGAAAAGAAAAAGATAAGTTCTAGCCAGACAGATCTCTACCTCCCACTTCCATGGCAATCACTACTGTTAACACAATTCCATCTAAAATCAGGGCATGGGTTTATGAAGACTATGGCAAATCAACCAACGTCTTAAAACTGAAATCAGACGTTGCAGTACCACAGTTGAAAGAAGATCAAGTACTGATCAAGGTTATGTCTGCATCACTAAATCCAGTTGATTTCAAACGAATGGAAGGGATGTTTAAGGAAACTGATTCTCCCCCACCTGTAAGAATCTATTTCTTTGCTATAATATGTAATTTTTTCCTTGATCTGCTCCCTCAAAGTTTTTGGCTTTTCACAGACTGTTCCAGGCTATGATGTGGCTGGTGTGGTGGTCAAACTGGGAAGCCAAGTCAAGAAGTTTAAGGAAGGAGATGAAGTATATGGAGACATTAATGAGACAGCTTTAGTTGGACCGAAAAATCATGGAACTTTAGCTGAGTACACAGCTGTTGAGGAGAGGTTATTGGCTCATAAGCCTAAAAACCTCAGCTTTGCAGAAGCGGCTAGCTTGCCCCTTGCCATTGAAACTGCCCATGAAGGCCTTGAAAGAGCTGGTCTCTCTGCTGGGAAAACTGTCCTTGTGTTAGGAGGTGCTGGCGGAGTTGGGACTCTAATTATTCAGGTCATTTACTTTCTTGATGTTGATTTCCTTGTGATCATTCTCGTGAATTCAGGAATGAGCATTAACATACAAAGAATCTGGAAATTCCGTTGTTTTTAATCAAAGTTTAATCCTTTACACATTCTTCCTGATTGATGCAGCTTGCTAAACATGTCTTTGGTGCTTCTAAAGTGGCTGCCACTGCCAGCACTGGGAAATTAGAGTTAATTAAGAGCTTGGGAGCGGATATGGCTATTGATTACACCAAAGTGAACTTTGAAGACCTGCCAGAGAAGTTTGATGTCGTTTATGATGCAGTTGGTAAGATTCTGATATCTATAAAATCCTGAAAACTTGAAGAATTTGCGTTCAAAATTTCTTTCCGTCTTGTGTTGGAGGCTGTAGTGCAGGTATAAGATATGTTGTTTGCGTGAATGACCTCCAGTCTAGTTAAATAACAACTGGTAGACTAATTCTTTAAAGCCAAAAAATGGAAACAGGACAAAGTGACAGGGCAGTAAAGGCAGTGAAAGAAGGTGGAGGTGTGGTGACAATATTCGGTGCTGTTACTCCTCCAGCAGTCATTTTCGTGGTCACTTCAAATGGCTCTGTGCTGGAGAAATTGAAACCTTACCTGGAGAGTGGGAAAGTGAAGCCTTTGATTGATCCAAAAGGTCCATTTCCATTTTCACAAGCTGTAGATGCATTTTCCTATCTTGAAACTGGTAGAGCTGTTGGCAAAGTTGTCATATATCCTATTCCATAACAAAGTGCTTTGCATATTCTCCTATCTATGTAACCGAGTTGCCTGTGAACTAGAAAATGTTATAAAGCTTTGAGAGTGTATCTGTTTGGAAATAATAAGCACCGCTTGCTATTAATCTTACAACCTCAGGCTCAAGTTCTTCAAAACCTATACTTTTTTCAGTCCCAATGGCAAACAACAACAGAAAAATACTAGAGTCATTGGCCTTGCAAGTAGCTATACTACACTTTAACGGTACAACCTCGTTTTCCTGTGGGAACTGTGGGCTTTAAGGGCAATAACCTTGCAAAGAACTTCAAGCCATTTTTAAGCAACTTGTATACTGCTTTGCTATATGAATTTACAATATTACAGAAAATTCATAGAGTGATCTTCTTTTACGTTTACATTCATCAACGTTCTGGGCCCAATGTTTCCTGTATGGAACCAAAAGCTGGTGCACCTTCTAGCTGTTTTCAGCATCAACAGAAGACCTTAGGCCTTGCCTCTTGTTCACTATAATCAGTCACCCTGGCACAAATTTGCGTCAAAACCTGAGGGTTTATGGTCCAGCGGAATCACCAAGAGGATTATCATAAATGGTTAGTTTCGTGTCCGTGACTGTAAGTAGGAGTTGCTGAGGTATGTCGAAGAATCAACATAAATATCCATACTTTGGTTGACTACGAGAATTTTTAGGTACAAAACTGCTCTCTGCCTTAGTTTTATTAGTATATTTGCTACTTAAGTTTTGGTTAACTGCTGTAATATAAAACTTACAGCAGTTATTACTTCTTGTTCATGAAATGTGAAGAATAAAATTATCTTGTGAAATATATATTTCTCATAACAAATAGGGTAGGCACCTCTGTTATAGCTTATTTATGCAGATTAGAAACAAGTACATATAAAGTAGAAGGCATAAATTCTAGAGTAGCTATTTTCGCTAGTGTAACATTCCACTTTATTTCTATTACTGATAATCAACACTGAAGTACTTAAGAATCTTATAACCTCCAATGATGCCAATAGGCCTACTTCTACGGAATTAACTCCATGCATGTCCACCTTAATCCCTCGAGTCTAAGCACCAGCAGTAATAGTCAGACCTTGATATTGCTAGCAGTTCTTCTGGGCTCATCTTCTCGAGCTCATTTTGCCTCCGTGGAGCGAAGTTATTTCTGTTTTGTGGGTCAGAAGCAAGTGGGTAATCTTCTATCATATGACTTTGTGATCTCATCCTCATGTAAAGCCTCATAGTTGCTACACATTCCTCATAAGGGTCTTGAATGCCAGTTTGCATGTCATATCTATACATAAAGTACTTGGACATTAGAGGCTTATAACTATCAAGGAAAGGTACGAGAAGGAACATGCCTTACTGTTTTCAGGCGACTTACCCAAGATAAGCTTGTGTTAGGTACTTGAGTGAATTGCTGAGCTTGCTTGTTTTCATTAGTGGAGGGTATTTTGCGGTATCTCTGTATTATGAGTCAAATTCAAAAGCATTGAAACAACCTCACTGCCATAAATAATTCAGAAGCCCCATAGCCATCCATATATATATATATATATATATATATAGATACACCCATAAAATATAAGTTTGCAAAAGACTTTTTATTACCTGATCATTACAGCTGGATATTCTACTTCAAGACGGTCAAGATCATGGTCCAAACCATGACCAACCAGAATCCTAGCTTTTCCTCCTTTGGGTCGAATTTTCCACATTGGTTCTCCATTACATAGGAAGTCTTGAATCTTCTTTTGGACTTGTCTTTGTTGCATTGCATCCCTCAAGTACTCTGGCCGAATGCCAGTGGTTTCGTACCTGGAAGTAGTGATTACAAATGTGACTATAGTGTTTAACTTTTTTCTTTTTTGTAGTTACACGGGAAATCTCACTATCAGAAACAGCTTAATCTTAAGCTTGTAATAGATTTTTACCTATAGTTTGTGACCGGAATTGGTGGTTTGACATAACTGTGGAAGATTATATTTTCGTTCTCATCAATGAGGCAAACCCTTGCACAAAGGTCAAGAGAACCATCACTGCCTCCTCCAACCATCTTGCAAGCCAATGCAACTACTTGTGGACCTCTTGCATAAGCATTGTCTATAATTAAGTTGTCTCTGAAGCCTAAATTGGCCATGCGAGCTAGTAGACCCTAGAACGACAATAAAGGAATTGGTTGTAAAAGAGAAATCACTCGGAACTTGGAGCCAAACATTATTAAATACAAATGGAAAGGGAACAAAAAGGAAAGATTGATGGAGTGCA
>JANIPN010000008.1:13567765-13586419 GCA_027478595.1 Erythroxylum anguifugum | reverse complement strand
ACTTCATTTCCTTCATTGTCAAATCTTGGACGAGCCATAGCAACTAAAAACATTACCTTTTCAATGTAATTCTTACTATGACATGTGCGCAAAGGTTCCTCTTCGGTGGGAAGTAGATAATATTTTTCTGACTTCCTAATTATATAGAACCATTTTTCGTCAATATGCACAACATTAAACATATCAACGAATTTTAGCTCGTAAGGTAAGCTGTTTTGATCCAACATAGATAAGCAAAATCGCAAATGCGCTTTTTTATTTTCTTCTCTCAAGTGCGGCTTAATGGCGTTTGAATGACGTTGAAGAAGACCTTGCTTTATACGTCTATATAATGACGTGTAGCTAACACTTATACCCCTAGCCTTCAAAGATTCGGTAAGTGACATTATAGTCTTTCGTCGATGTAAAGGAATTTGAAGAGCGTGATTTAAGTCAACTTGAACTCTCTTCCGCCCACGATTTTAATTTGTTTTCTTATGGGACACATCAACCGCTTCACCATTTGGAGTATCTTTTGTCCGTTTCCAAATCCTTTGGACTGTTCTTCTATGAATTGAAAACAACTCTGCAACCTCTTTGATTGTATCTCTTTTCAACTTTCCATTAATACTTTTTTCTAATAAAGTGTTGTATATTGCCCATCTTTGCTCATTTGATAATTTTTTTTGTTTCCCTTACTATTCCCTCTTCTAGCAATGTATTTTTTTTAAGGAAAAAAATCACATTCAATTTCAAAAATAACCAATACTGAAATAAAAACACAACCAACACAAATTGCATAAAACTGCCTAGTTCACTTCATAAACTATCCATCACCATAATGAAAAATAATGCCACAATAAAACATAAAATCAAAATTGACATATGAAATGAAACGCTAAAAACAACTCTGTAAAAATAAAATGACACAAACATGAAAACAAATAAAATTGAATATTTCATACTCCTAGTGTAGTGTTGTAAATAAATATTAAAAATATTGAAAAGGATTCGTAAAAGATTTAAAAAATGTTCCTAAAATATAAAACTAACTACTAGTGCAGTGTTGAAAATTTTACAAGAAACAACATGCAATACAAAAAATACATTTAAAAAATACAATAACTGCAGTGCAGTAAAACATGAATGAGAAGAAACATCCAAACAAATTCATAATACTGGAGAGAACTATTTATTATAAATAAAATAAAATTAAAACTGAAGATTTTCTATGTTTAAAAATAACCTGAATTGTGATATAAGATTGATCCATCTTCCACGCACACACCATCGAAATCTACATCTGTTAACGGTGGCTCGAACTCCTGATCGGGTTCCAAATTTAAAACGAACATCATAGTGGGTGTGGTTAACGGATTTGATAACCTCGACATTGCGGTTTTATTAGGATTTTTAGAACTTACCGGAGCAATATTCAAATTAATTGAAACTTCTCTCTCGTTGCACGTTACTTCAACATTTAAATCAATATTTTGTTTTTCTAAATTAAAAGCCATGAATACATATGCCGTTGTTTTTAAAGTTCCTTCTATATATATACACATATAGCCACTGGAGTTTTCGGTTTTGGTTCCTTTACAATTTTTTTAAACATTATGTAAATTTTTAAGCTCTAAAATTTTCATACGGTGTTGTGATTGGCTCCAAATTTGAATAAATCAATTTTAAAAAATTTCAACAATGTTGAGATCAATATAAGGTTAAACCGAATAGACATGGATGGCGGAAATGAAGAGACGATGAAAATGAAGAGACGCTCATATACATGGTAGAAATGAAGATAATGCAGAACCAATAAAAATTCCTTTTAATTAAAAGTTGAAAACATCCAAGCTCTACATGTGATGTTTTAATGATTGCACTGTTAATATTAATAATAAAAAAAAGTAAAGCATCATTATTGAGTAGTACCATTAATAAGGTATATCAAACATTTCATTAGCTTTCTTAATAAGTGTGCATCCCTCTAAAATAACTTTTATTTCGGATAAGATGGAGTATATCTTTTGATTAAATATTTGTTTATATTTATGTAACTATTACAATATTAGAAAATAAATGAATTTATAAATTAAGTTTCAATCTAAAGCTTTTAAAAAAGATTGAGTTTAATTTTAAATTGAAGCTCCTATTCTAAATTCGGTTGGGTATAACTCTAAATTTTATATTAAAAAAAATATTAAAAACAGACACGCATTCTAATCCAGGATGGATTAGAGTCTACTTGGACAACCAAGCAGTGTGGAAGCTCTTTGTTTTCATTAATAATGAAGAGGAGCGGAATCAATAATTGGAATATGATTAGGAGACAAGTCATGAACAATGTTAGGTAGTACATAATAGTATTAAATACATGTATTAATAGGATGGTTGGATAATTCATAACCCACAATAATCAAGCTTCCTTGAATCTCATTATCATATTATTCTAGCGGCTCCTGTCGTTGTTGCCGCTGCTGTGATGAGAGAATTTGAAGTATGGCTCGGAAGTGTATAAAAGTGGTTACCACACTCCAATACAAAATGAAGCTTGTTAGTTGGTATTTCACTTTTGGATTCCCTATCATTGAATTGGTGAGAAACCTACTCAACTTAAGACTTTCCTTTAGTTTTCTCATTTGGGTTTTGGAACATACCTACTCAACTTCATTGTGCAATCAAGTTTAAGCTTCAAAGTTGGTTCTCATTTAGTACCCGATAACCCATTAACTACTCTAAAGCTTGCTAGTTTACCACACGAAAGGACCGACAATTTGTGTATTTTCATGGTGAAGTTGATCTCTAAGCCAAAGCTCCCCCACGACCACCCAAACCATTGGGTCCTAAGTCCTAACCCCTAGGCAGGGGAAGTTGCAACATCAGCATATACTGCGGTTATGGTGATGTTGAATTTTATAATCAACAACCTTAGTAATTGACATGTCCTCTTGCGACAATGTTCAGGATGAAAAACCATGAGAAAGTGTCATTTAAATGCTTAATTTACAGATGTCAGCCTGCCACTGGGACCACCAACAGCCAGAACTTAGCTGGCAATCTCCGACTGGTCCACGTAGGTCCCCTTTGACGAATCCAATCATTGGATGAATCCCCCAAATCCCTGTACGTCCACGTATACCAATGAAACAAAACCTTCCAGCTTCGGCTGTGACCTAAATATTTTCTCTTTCCGTTGAAAAGCCGTTAATCGCGCCAACTCCATAACGCTCGGAGTCATTTAAAAAAAGACAAAACATAATGAAAACATTATCCAATATTTCAAATTTATAATTATCAGTTAAAAATTTTCTAGCAATTGTTATGTTAAACATAAATAAGAACGAAAGAAAAAAAAGATGAGAGATGTGGGTGGGGGAGATGTCGCCTTCCTTATTGCTTCAACATTCCCATCTCTGCAAGTGCAACCCCACATCTACATATGGTATTACATGTCTATCTAGAGCAAGGACTTATGCTTTCAATAATTTGAAGTTATATATACATTGATCCCTGCTTTCAATTCCCAGTTTTGCCCCCTACCCTCCCACATGCCGCCTTCTTCAGCTCCTGGTTGGTATATATAGGGAAATCGATATGAACACGCCATTTCTGTATAGACATCCCCAGAGACAACATAAAGGCAAACTTGGGTAGGTCTTTCTTTCTCTTGAATAAAATACATTGTGTTTTAGCCAAGGTACCACTCATTTATCATTTCCTTACTTTGCTTCCTTTTAGTTTTCTTGTTCTTCTTCTTTTAGAATTGTTCCCTGTTTTTCTTAAGTGTATTCCTTGAATTTTGATATCTCGCAATTAAGGTTTTACTTTTGATTTCTTTCTTTTCTGCGTATGGATAATGCAATTCCAGATACGCAGTGCTGCGTTGTTTCAGACTTTGGTAGTAAAGCATTTTGAAGACAGAGCATACGTTTTATTAGGTGGAATGTTTTTTTTAGTGATTTGATATGGATTCTTCTTAGTTTATATTTCAAATTACGTATCAGTCTTCTGCTCAAATGGGAAGTTACTTCAACAATTTGTTTCCATTTCCATTCATGCCTGTGATCTTGAATTCGGGTTCTGCACTTCCTGCAGAAGCTTCATTTCTTTTTCACTAACATCTCTCGCTCATATTTTTACATGATCTTAGGATTCATACATTCTCTAATTTCCTGACTGTTGATTGATTATTCTTCAGGGAAATGCCTGGACTGGCCATGGATGCGCTTAGTGGAGAAGGAATAGGTAATGATACCAACGGGGACTACTCACCTTACAAGGGAAGCTTAAACCAGCAACGATCTCCAAAATGTGCATCGAGTCAACAGAGTCCTCGCAGTGATTCCATTGACCTGGCCATTGATGGGTTGATTGACACCTCCATTGACCAGTTGTACCGAAATGTCTGTGAGATGCAGAGCTCTGAGCCTTCACCTTCGAGAGCTAGTTTTTTGTCATATGGCGAGGAATCAAGGATTGATTCTGAATTGTGCCATCTTGTTGGAGATGTGGAGATAACCAAAGAGGTGGTCGCCGAGCATAAAGAAGAAGGAAATGTAGATGACACTGTCCCTGAGAAGCATAGTAGATCTATTGATCAGAAGTCTACAAGTAGGGATAAAATGCAATCCGCAAGTTTAAGAAAACAGCTTTTCCTCTTGCAATCAGATACTGTAGACTCTGGGAAGTCGAGTCCCAGAAGCAGATCTTCTCATGAGAAACCTTTGGTTGGCAGGCCGTATGAAAGGAACATGAGAAAACCAAATGCAGCTTTCCCCATGAAGAAGCATAGAAATTTCGCTTCTCTGCGGGGAAAGTTTCAGAGTGGAACTGAGAATCTTCTTGACGCAGGTTTAGACAACCCTGACCTCGGACCGTTCTTGCTTAAACAGACAAGGGATATGATTTCTTCAGGTGAAAACCTACAAAAGGCTCTTGACTTTGCTATACGAGCTACTAAATCATTTGAGGCATGTACAAACGGGAAGCCCAATTTGGAGCATGTGATGTCTTTACATGTTTTAGCAGCAATATACTGCAGTCTAGGCCAATATAACGAGGCAATTCCTGTGCTAGAGCAGTCCATTGAAATTCCTGTATTAGAAGATGGCCAAAACCATGCTCTTGCTAAATTTGCTGGGTGCATGCAATTGGGTGATGCCTACGCAATGATAGGACAAGTTGAAAATTCAATTTTGTGTTACACAGCTGGTCTGGAAATCCAAAGGCAAGTGTTGGGAGAAACAGATCCTCGAGTTGGCGAGACATGCAGGTATTTGGCTGAGGCTCATGTTCAAGCTTTGCAATTTGATGAGGCTGAGAAGCTATGTCAAATGGCACTTGACATCCACCGAGAGAATGGTGGCCCTGCTTCACTTGAAGAAGCAGCAGATAGGAGACTGATGGGACTTATCTGTGATGCTAAAGGAGATTATGAATCCGCTCTTGAGCATTATGTTTTGGCAAGCATGTCCATGGCATCGCATGGCCAGGATGTTGACGTTGCTTCAATTGATTGTAGCATTGGAGATGCATATTTGTCATTGGCACGGTATGATGAGGCTGTTTTTTCTTATCAGAAAGGGCTCACTGTATTCAAGTCAAATAAAGGAGAGAACCATCCAGCAGCTGCTTCAGTTTATGTTCGTTTGGCTGACTTGTATAACAGGATAGGGAAGTTTCGGGACTCCAAATCTTACTGTGAAAACGCTCTCAGGATTTATGAAAAGCCCAATCGTGGAATCACGGCAGAAGAGATAGCCAGTGGTTTCATTGACATTTCTGCTATATATCAATCTATGAATGAACTGGATCAGGCATTGAAGTTACTTAAAAGGGCTCTGAAGATCTATGGTGATACTCCAGGCCAACAAAGCACAATTGCTGGAATAGAAGCCCAGATGGGAGTCATGTATTATATGATGGGACATTATGTTGAGTCTTATGAGACCTTCAAAAGTGCAATTTCCAAATTTCGAGCAAGCGGAGAGAAGAAATCTGCCTTGTTTGGGATCGCTCTGAATCAAATGGGTCTAGCCTGTGTACAGCGGTATGCAATAAATGAAGCTGCGGAATTGTTTGAAGAAGCAAGAAACATTTTGGAGAAGGAATATGGGCCTTATCACCCTGACACTTTGGGGGTCTATAGCAATCTCGCAGGCACCTATGATGCAATGGGCAGGTACTTCGTTGGTTTCCGTTAAGTTGTTTTCTTTGACTATAATGTTTAAGCATTATTCATCGATACTAGGTGATGTCATCTGTACCAGTTCATCTGAAAAATATAAGCTTTGATGCCTCTTGTCCATTCCATCACAATTTCACAGGTTGGATGATGCCATTGAAATTTTGGAATATGTTGTTGAAATGAGGGAGGAGAAGCTTGGAACTGCAAATCCTGACGGGCATGTGGAGAAGCAAAGATTGGCCGAGTTGTTGAAGGAAGCAGGCAGGGTTCGCAGCAGGAAATCCAGATCATTAGTAACCCTCCTTGACACTGATCTTCCAGTTATAAAAGATGATTCAATTGAGGTATCATAATGCTGCTGACGTACATATGCCTATCTGTAATATTCCTTGTAAAGGATTAGGTGGTTGCTTTATTGGATAGATGGCTGTTGGCATTTCGAACAATAAACGAATTAAATAGCTATGATACGAATTAAAATTGGTTTGGTCATGACACCTTTGCTTCTCCTTTCAAAATGCTTTCTTTTTCCTTTTGTATACTTCTGTATTGGCCTCGTCGGAAAGACTGAAAAAGAGGGAGGACGGAGGAGGGGTGAGCGTCTCGTGTTGTCGTTGGTGCTGGGGGTGCGGTCGAAAGAGTTTTTATCTGTACTTCGTAGATTAAGGAGTTGTTGAGGTTTCATTTGTCTTAATATACAGTTGACTAATGTTGAGATATCATTTTCTTCTGTTCTTACATCAAACTTCTAATATGGAATTCTTCTAATTCCTTTCACCAACTTTTGAAGTAATCTATGCACCTAATGGTTCATTCGTTCTGAATTCAGCTTTTAATTTTGTTACAGAGTATTACAGAATATTTTAAGCAGCATAACTGCCTTTCGTGACACTGGCAATGTTTAACAAACAACAAAAGGTTCCAAAGAAAGAAATGAGGATTCCATTTGGAAAAAAAATTGTTTTGCTGATAGTACAAATGTGAATAGAAATTCAGAACATATGTTTTCACAAAGCCACATCAGTATTAGATTTCTAACTTCACCATTTGACCTATTAAATGGAAGCAATCGATTGAGACTTTGACTATGCATTCTGCATATACTGACAAGCTTCTTCTACCGATAATGGCGGGTGAGAAAGAGAACCGTTAAGAATTTTACTTGCTATCCACAAGTTAGCTGCCTCGGAGTAGTGTATGCCATCCCAGCTAATGTGCATGGACGGGTTCTTGCATGGGATACCATAAACTGTGCTATTAACTATTGCTGTCTTTCCGCAGTCAATATGATAACCATAATAACTACCACAACAGAAGTTCATCGGATCAACGAAACCTGATCATGGACATCATGTACTACATTAAAATTTGAAACAGCCAATTGACATAATGACTGTGAAAGCAATTCAGGTTACCTTGACTCTTCGCAGAACTGATCAGTTCATATTTAGCGGAATAAACATCCACATATGTGAAGGTTGAATCGGAGAGCTGTGTATTCAGCTCAGAAATCCTGTCCTTAAGCTGCCTGTTAAATTCCTGAGCGATTTCATTCTGGGGCTTCACACATCCATTTTCATCTAGATTACCATGCTTTGAGGGATAATATATTACACTGTATGGCAAGCAACCAATTGGACCCGTATTATGCACCCAGAAAAATCTTGCCCCTTCTCTGAACAATTCCTAAAACACAAAGGGAAGTTTTAGCACATGTTTTTTCCTGGTCTAGTCACACGTGACAGGGATTACTGCTTACTTGCACAGCTTGTGAAAACTGGCTCAGAATATCAGGAATAGACATCCGAACTTGTTCTTCTGTTGAATGCTGCAATCCATAAGCCAGATCATTTTGCCCAATGTCAAATGTGTAGAGAGCCTTTGAGAAGTCCACATGCCCAGGGATATTACATTGGGATGGTAGAAATTTTTCCCCTTCTGCGAATCACCCAAAAAATTGATCATTTCATCAGCTTTTATCACCATCAGATGATAAGATCCCCAAGGTGCTCGCTAAGACCTCATCAAACTTGAAAGATAGGATGAGCGACTGACCTTTGGGAAGAGAGACCAGCTCATTATAGACACCCTCAACATGAGCTTTGAATCTCTTGAACTGGGAAATTTGTATGCTGAGATGGAATGGGCTATAACCACCAGGACGAATAGAGGAACCTCCTGCGGCGAAATTTGCCCCGTGCCTAAAATCTGTTCCAAGGGAGTCTAAATATGCACTCAGATACGGTAACTTCAATTTCTCAGCTGCTCAAGTCACAGAGTAAAACAGGTGAGTGACAATAACAGATACGTAAATTCAATTTCTTGCCGGTTCTAGTGATGGTCATCATCCCTTTCTCGATTCAAAAGTCAGATAACCAGAAGTTCAACAAGAAACATAATATTGCAACAATCAACAATTTACCCAAGCAGAAAGTAAAGCACAATCAAGTCTGAACCTTTTGAATCAACATGTTCTGCATTTCTTTGCAAGGAAATGACAAGAGAGTAGTGGATTGTATGCTCACCTATAAAATCTACAATGACTCGACCATCACAGAATCTTCCTGAAGGATTTCCAAAGAAGGTTTCGCCATTAGGTGGAGTGACCTCTGCTAGTCCTGCTGCAGATGACTCTCCAGTATCAGAATTTGAATCGCCGAAGTTAAAAAAGGCCTGGAACCCACATTTGTGCGAGTGCGACTCAGAGCCACCCAACAGAAATCTGGACTGTGTCAACATCTCCAGAAATAAAATAATCAGAAGACAAAGTATCTTCATGGAGTCCATTCTAGTGGTGGTAGTGGCAGCAGTAGCACTGGACCAAGGAACTTTATACTCTAACACGGTCCTTTCTTCTCACTACTGTTTGTTTAGAGTTGATTGGAAAGGTACATGAATTATATGCATGGGAGCTGCTGTAGCCATAACTCATAACTCGGTCTTGTCTTCGTCTGTGTATGAGAATAAAAGAAGGTCCACTACTTTTTTTTTTTTTGGTTTCTAATAAAATCAGAATTAGATTACTTCTACTCTTTCTTATACAAAGACGGGATTTGACCATATCACTGCTTCCTCTCCTCTTCTAAGCGGCAACTATCCGTCAACGATTGGCTTGTCGTGACGATTAATCAGCAGATGGTTTTCGCGAAATAGAGTAAACTGAGGTTGGCACAATAAGGGTCACCTAAGAGCTGTCGAAAACCCTTTTCTTACACGATTGTCCTATGGTAAGTCTTGTTTCACCGAAAATGGAAGTGGATAACAAGTAAAATATTAGAATCACGGACTAAATAAGGCACACATAAAGGGATATGGTTGAATGGAAGGTGGCATTATACCACCATTTCATAATTCAGACGTTCTGATATCATGCATTATCTGGACAATGTGATTTGAAACTTCCACTTGCAGTGGATAATTGCAAAGTCACTCTTTATAGCCGAAACAACTCCTTCCATAAAGTACTTGCACAGTATCATCATTTTCATTTCTTATGATCGCTTGAAAGCACTATCCATCAAAATTTGAGATGAAATCCTTTGTTCCCGTAACCTAATTTCAACCCACAAAATGTGTGGATTAAAAGACTTTAATGGTGCACTACTCAAAAGACATGTAGTCTACACAAAAGTGTCACAATCCATCTTTCTTTTCAATCAAGATCATTGGTGTAAAGAATAGACTCACACTTTGCCTTATTATTCCTTGATTTGGCATCTCTTTTACGAGTTCTCCCGTAGCTTCTTTTTGAATACTGGTATACGGCCTGAGGTTAATGTCCTCTGTTCCTTTCTTAAGAAGAATCCTATAGTAATGGAATCCATTCCGAGGTAGCTCTTTTGGTTGCTCAAGATCTCAACTCTGATACAAATTTGATGTACTGAATTCTATTTAATTGATTTAAGATTTATGATTTAGGTATTAGCGTAAATGACAATTGGTAATTAAAAAGAGTTAAGAAAGGAATCGAGAAAGAGAGAGAGACCAAGAAGAAGATTTGAGACAAATCACTTATTTTTGATATATCATCTTCTTTCAACTTATAACAATTTAACCAATTTTAATTGGTGGAAGTTATCCATTAAAAACATAACACATATGCAGAAAAGAAGGGTTAAATTGGATCCCAACACGTTCATCATAATTCAATTTAAAATCAAACATTTCGATACGTTTAAAAGAACCTTACACTACAAGAAATCAGTAGTTTACGGGCCGTACCGTCGGTAAACTCTAATATTCCGTCGGTAAAATTAATTACTGAAGGAAATAACAGACGGACAACATCGTCGGTAAAAGGACCGTAGTTAAATTTACCGACAGTATTATTCCGTTGGTAATTTACCAACAGCCAAAAACATATTACTAACGATATTATTACCTACGAAAAATGTTAACGACATATCGTCGGTAACATTTAGCAACGGACTAAATGTCATCGGTAAACCAAAGGGAATGATCAAGAACGATGTATAATATACCGACAAAAATAATTGTTCCGTCGATTAAAACAAATTAAATTTTCGACGGTATGTTATTTTCCGTTGGTATTGGGAGGTAAGAAATTTTTTTAACAAATTTTAGTTTCATGATGCTGTGATAAATGCATAATGTTAAGAGTTACCAATAATGTGTGCATAATAAATTAATTTGTGTATATATATAAATTTGATTAAACAGAAAATTAATTGATAATATAACGTTAAAATTATTTTAATTGATAATAAAACCAGTACAGTGTACAAAACTTATGTTTGTAATTGAAAGCAAATGACAAGGACAAGCTAATGTCGTGGTGATCGTGGGTGCTCTGAACTGCCAAGCCTCCCCTTCAACTGTTCCATTTCCTGTCTAAGCTGAGCCATCTACTCCATCTGCTCTCTCATTTTAGCCATTTGCTCCATCTCCGCTCTCATCTTAGCTATTTGCTCCATCTCCGCTCTCATCTTAGCCATTTGCTCCATCTCCGCTCTCATCTTAGCCATCCGCTCCATCTGCTCCATCTCCGCTCTCATCTTAGCCATCCGCTCCATCTGCTCCATCTCCTCTCTTATCTTTGTCACCTGCTCCATCTCCTCTCTTATCTTTGTCACCTGCTCCATCTCTCGTCTCATCTTAGCTATCTGCTCCATGTGCTATATCCGTTCATTCATGTTAGCCTCTGTGATGTGAGCTATCTGCTCCTTCAATGTGTCCACTGTGGCCCAAAGCTCGGTTACTTCTTTGATGTGCGTTGGCCTAGCAGATGCTGCTGTACTGGACAGGGAAGAGTGCGAATAATATGTGTTCGCATATGAACCTAGCTCGAATATCCTTCCACGACGGTCCCTACCACCCACAACATCAAGATACGTCTGAGTCTCATCTACATGTTGTTCCTCCTGAGACTGTCGTTGAATGGTTTGTTGTATTTGGTCCTATTAGGAAGTAATGTTGACATGAGTAAGGGATATAAAAATGTATTAATTTCACATAGATTCAGCTCTCTACATCGAGTGTTGATGAATGTCACACCATCATGTTTCTTCGTGTGGGTGTGCAAAAACAACTGGATAGGTGTAGGCTTGATCCCCAATGACGTTTCCTACATGTATAACCTAAATTGTCAGATGTGAACTACAATTTATAAAAATTTCAGCAGAATTATATCTATTTTTATAATATTTGCCCCCTGTTGAACAAAGCAAATAACTCAACACAGTCATATATGGCCCTAGACATTAATAACATAATCGTTATGTACAAAATAATATAGCAAAATATATACAAAATAAGTGTCAAGTTTAGATACTTACAAGTCTATGTGCATGCTCGTTATGGGTTATTGATCCTCCTATATGTACAGAAAGACTCTGGCCCCCCGGGCCTCCATGTCTGTTGGCGGAGTTACGCTCTGATATGGGCATTGCTGCAGGTGATGTCTAATACTCGGCCCAACGACTCCAAATTTTCTCCGAAATATAACGCGGTCGTGTACCAGCCTTGCGTATCGCATTAATGAAGTCGCGATAACGTGTACGAGCTTTCTTTTCCCATACTTTATACATGCTGGCGTTGAAACAAGAATCCCAGTAAATTGCTTTCTGAAATAAGCAGGCAACAAATTATATAATGTAAAAATATTTATGTAATTTGTGTATATAAATCAATATAAAAAGAAAATAAATATTTTTTGTACCTCAAACTTCTGAAAGTAAAATTGCTTTGTGGCGTCAGATATATTCTTCCACACATAACCCTCAGGTTCAATCCTTTGCTTAAATGTGGAAGTTATATTTCTGAAACTCTGTCCAGACAGCACCAACCTAATATAACAAATTATTTTATACTATAAAATAACTGATAAACCTAAGACTTAATAAAAAGCAAATAGTGAGTAATGTGATTTCACTTACTGTTCATTGACAACTGTTATAAACTTTCTTCTGTCAGGTCCCTCAGTTGCAGGTTGGCTGACGTCTCCTCTATCCGATAGACTGGTATTGGATAATATATGAGTTGGGGATGAGGATGGAGTAACATGAGGAACAGTAGGTGATGCCTCATCTGCAACTGTTGGTCCTGGAGGCGGAGGAGGTGAGTTAGTGTGAGCAGCAGACTGTGACAAACCACCTTCACAGTAAGTTGCTCCGAACATGGCTCTAAACCTCGATTGCATAACCTCACGCTATCGCTTTGGTCCTATTTGTTTACCTGGAATTCAATTTTTAAGTATTCTCTACAAATATAATACTTTGATATCAATTTTGTACACAATATATGGAGAAGAAAATAAGGCAATGGATTTGAAGGTTAACAAATAGTTAACGACAATAAATCAACTTGAACAATGATAAAAATATGCATTGTTTAACAAAGTCTTACAGGTATAACAATAAATCAACTTCAAAGCTTAGTGCAATAATGTATTGCATCGAAAAATCACAATGATATAATTAATTTGTTTGATTCCATGTGACATGGGAGTCGGTAAAGGTAAATGAGTCCCCAATGTCTGGATTCCCGAGAAGGGTCCTGGCATGTTCAAACACACCAATGGGAACAGTAATACTTCTTCCACCAGGTGTAGGCTTTTCAACACCTTCTTGCAATAGTTTTGATGCTATAGCCATACTTGTAGAAGCAACAGTGAATGAACTTGGTACGAGAACATATTTACCTAAAACATAATCAATTATGAAGTTTTGAAACTGTGATCTTAGAAAATCGTGCAACGAACAGAAACTGGATATAAATGCAGACGTGATTGTCCAGACGAGGTTTGAGGACTTGCCGAATTTTTTACAAGAACCGATGTTCCTAATCCTTTATAGGCCATTATGACATCGCTCTCACCTTTATCGGCATACATGTCCTCTTCGAGTTTAAGGGAAGCTTAAACATGTAGGATAGACAATCAAATGATAATATGTATAATAACTTCAACAAAGGAAATGACATGTATATAATAGGGAAAGAGACGTTGTGCAGATCATAGTAAACACCTTTAAGTAACAGATCGGCCATGGAAGGCAAACGTTTCTTAGTGTATGATGCAGCGATATCAGTTTTGATTCCTTGGGTTGGGACAATTTTGTCACATTCCTCCCAACAGAAAGAATTACTACCATCCAGAACCAGTCGCCATGTTGACATTCCTTGAATAAGAATTTCAATAAAAGACTTTACGCTGAATATATTGAAATGCAAATAATGGTAATATTTTGATTACAATATTCAATTACAAACAGAAATTAATCGCTATCAAAACTTAATTGTAAATTATAATCATCTTCTTCATCGGAAGAATAAGATTCAAACTCCAGCTCCTCTTCAGATCTCTGACCCTCGTTATCCTCTCCAGAAGAAATATCGACATATTCGTTAGATGGATCGTTCAAAGGTTCATTATCGTCATAAGTGACAGATGCATTGATTAAAGTGACATCTTCCTAAAACACCTCACTTTCAGGACTATTCTCTCCTTTTCCATGTGATTCAAAAACGCCTTTAGGTTTTACTTTGCAAACCGCCAACCAATCTGTCTTATCTCGTCGTAAGCTTGAAAAAGGAACATAGCAAACCTGTTTCGCTTGCATAGCCAAGACGAAAGGTTCAAATTGTTTCAATCTTCTTCAGTAGTCGATTTCAACTAAATTGTATCGGCTATGCACTTTTGTTCCAACATTTGGTGTCGGGTCATACCAGTCACATTTAAATATCACACATCGCTTCACTGGCAAAGTAGGGTACTCAACTTCTAGTATTTCAATAATTTTACCATAGTAATCCGTCAATTCTCCTTATAACGACACACCACTGTTTATTGTTGACATGCTATGTCCATGAGATTCTGTATGATATTTGTATCCATTCATGAAATACACCGGATAGGATTTAACAGTTCGTAGAGGACCCTTCGCAAGATCACAAATGCTTTTGTTCTCTATTGGATTTTCGAAGGCCTACATAAATTAATGTATCATAGCAAAGAGTATAATGACATGAGAACATGTAAATATGGCTTTGAACTATAATTAAGAATAGTTGTAAGTGACAACTTACAAATCTCTTGAACCATCGAGGAAAGTGTTTTTCAACTTCTTTATTAATATCATCCTGTGTGATGCCCGGCATTATCTCGCTTAACAATGTCTTGTATAATCTACATACATAACGATAATTTTCTGTTATGAACAACACACAATGTTACATAAAGAAATAATCGTTCAACTTACTGAACGAAAGGAAGAACCTCTTCATAGTTCAATAAAATGTAACCATGTGCAGCCTCAATTTCTTCCTCTGTTAACATTCTTCTTGTCGCATGTCCATATGTTCGTTTATAATAAGTAAAAATGGACAAGTTTCCATCAGCACCACTCGTTCCTCCCCCATCATCATTACGAGGAACTTTTCTTGCTCTTGTGTGCACATGCGGCTCAAAATAATGTCCACAAAATGTACTAGCTTCCTCCACTAAATAAGCATTACATATGGAGCCTTCAACTCTAGCTTTGTTTTTATAATTTTTTTTCAAGTGATGCAAATACCTATATTAGAGAAAAAGGTTATTTTACTTTAGTAGATAAACAATGTAAAAATGGTTATTGCAATAATATTTGTCGAGTTACCTCTCAAATGGATACATCCATCGATATTGAATTGAACCGGCTAATTTTGCCTCGTGTGGTAAATGCACAGATAGATGCTCCATACAGTCAAAGAAGCTTGGAGGAAAAATCCTTTCTAACTTGCACAAAATAACTGGAATTTCATTTTCTATTTTTTCCATTTCATCCAACCTGATTTCAGCTGATGTTAAGCTTTTGAAAAACAAGCTTAACTCTATTATAGCTTCCCATACCTTAGAAGGTAGCAACTCCCGAAATGAAATTAGGATTAGCCTTTGCATAAATACATGACAATCACTACTTTTCATCTCAAATAATTTGTACTTCCTTAGATCCACACACCTAGCCAAGTTTGAAACATAACCATCAAGAAACTTTAGACTTTTCAACCATTCACATAAAAGCTCCTTTTGTTTCTTGTCCAAAGTGTAACATGCTTTTGGATATTTACCGGTTCGAAGATCTTTATGAAACTCATTTCTTCTACAAAAAAGTTGCAAATCAGCTCTAGATTTTGCATTGTCTTTTGTTTTCCCTTCAATGTTCATAATGGTATTGAATAAGTTGTCAAAAATGTTTTTCTCAATGTGCATCACATCTAGATTATGATGTATCAAATTCGTTTTTCAATATGTCAAATCCCAAAATATGCTTCGTTTTCGCCAACCAAAGTTTTGACTAATGCTTGTATTTACTTCATCGGCTTCTAATTATGTTACTTTCAGCAAGCCTAATTCCTTAATCTCTTGCAAAATCTCTTCACCAGATGAGGTGTGTTGACCATCCTATTTTTAATGAACTTATGTTTATTGTGCCTAAACAGATGATCTGAGGGAAGAAATTTCCTATGATTGTCAAAGTAACAAATTTTACCTCCGTTTGGCAGATAAAACGCATCAGAATCATTGTCACAATAAGGACAAGACAATTTTCTAACTGTGCTCCATCCAGATAACATGGAAAAATCTGAAAAGTCACTAATGGTTCACATCAAAGTCGCTCTCAACACAAAATTCTATTTCAGTGAAACATCATATGTTTGAACACCAGATTCCCAAAGCTGCTACATTTCAGATATCAATGGTTGTAAGAACACATCTATTTTTTACTTCTGATTTATTGGCCCTGGCACAATCACTGTCAAGAACATATACGCCTCTTTCATACACATCCAAGAAGGCAAATTATAAGGAGTAATTATAATTGGCCATGAAGAATATTGTTGCCTGGATTGACCAAAAGGTTGGAATCCATCCGTCAACCGAACATTTCGACTTTCCACTGCAAAATCAAGATGGGTGTCATTGAAACGTTTCCATATCAATGCATCTGATGGATGGCTCATTACTCCATCTTCCTGTTCGTGTTCAGCATGCCATCTCATATGAGATGCAGCCACATCAGAAGCATAAAGTCTTTGAAGTCTCAGAGTTAGCGGGAAATAATACATCCTCTTCCATGGAACTAATTTTTGTTTCATAGCTTTCTTGGCTTAAACCGAGATTGACCACAAAATTTGCACTCTTCTAAGTTTACATCATCTCCCTAATACAACATACATCTCAACCGATAACAATTAATATTTAATAAACGTTCAATTTGAACCCTGGGTCAATTTTTTTAGTAGCCTTATATTATAAAAAAAGTATTATATTAGAGTGGAGATAAAAAAATTAAAGGCTCTCTCTCTCTATATATAAAAAAATTTAAAGACTCTCTCTCTCTCTCTCTCTCTCTTATTCTTTCTCTTCAACTTATGTAGTATTTACTATTTCTTCATCTTTTATCTCCAGCATTGCTCATCTATTCATGAGATAACAAAGCTTGGTTCTTTTGATTACAAAGAAATGCTCTCTTACTCAACTTCTTGTTCCCTTATTGTATGGTTTTATTTTTTTGGTACAATTTCAAGCTCTTCATTTTCATCAATGCTTTCTTTACTCTCTTTCTCTTATTCTTTGCTTCTTTTAAAGCCTTTGTCAATCTATAATTTCATATATATACACATACTTGTCGTATACATCTAGGAAATATATAAGTTATGAAGAACCTCACTTATTAAGGCGACAATATTGTCAAATGTTATGTCTTTTTAACAACTATAGTTACCAAAGTGTAAGGTGCTGTGGGTTCATATTAGAAGAGTTATTGTACTTTTTTGTTTGAACTCTAACAACCTTTAGTTTTTGCAGTTTATGAGAATTACAATATGGGATTATAATCTCTAGTAAAGAAGGAAGAGATGGTGAAAGATGGAGTTTTATGAGGATTATAATGTTAGAAATTTGTTTGAAAATAAAGAGAGCAGAATGAGAAATATAAAGATGGGGGAGGTATATTAGTTTCTAAATGTAAATATGAAAGTAAATGAGACTTTTTTTTATGGTAATGATGGCAAAAGGAGTCATGATTACAAAAGGCCAACAGTAAATAGACAATGCTAAGATAAAAGATGAAGAAATTGAGAGAAAAAGAAAGAAAGAGAAAGACAAGAAAGAAGAGAGAGAAAGATGAAAGACAAAGAAGAAATACATTTATTTTTTATTTTTTATTTTTAAAGTTTCACTAGTCACATAAAATATATATTAGACAAAGAGCTTATAAAACAAACTATTAGATATGTTTTTTTAAATGAAAACAAATTGAGAAATTAAATTATCGACCATTTCATTTGAAATAATTTAAAGTGAAAGATTTCTCCTTGGTTAAACTTTTTTTAATTCCTTATTTCTCAACATTGACAACTAATTCATTAAAATCCTTAAAATCCAAACAATAAATTGTATCATTCAATAAAAATTCACTAATGACAATGGAATTGAGGGATAATAAATCATTTTATTATTAAAAACGAGTTAATATCCAACATCATCAAGTTTAGTACTTTAAATTAAATTTTCTTATAGATAGCACGTATGTCAGTTTATTCAGCACTATACTACTACTAATGTAAAGTATAGTTCCAAAATTTACATTCCTTACGCTTTTATTATAGTTTTATTGTCTGTGAACATATTCAACTCCCCTTCACTTGCCCAACTTTTGTTTAATTGTGTGTATAACATATTAGAAATATGAATAGAGAAAGCATTATCTAACAACCAATTACTTGGTGTCACATCTATTAAACATTACTTAGAATAAACTAGACCTTCCTAGTCTTAGCATTTCAGCGGGATTTATACTGAGTGTTGTTGTTGTTATTATTGTTGAAACTAGAATTTAAAAGTTACTTGATTTGCTTTCTTGCTTCTTTGAAAAGGCTTTATACTTTAGTATCGTTCTTCAGATGTCCTATCTAGGGATGGCAATGGGTAGGGTTCGGTTCGGGTTTTACTCAACCCATATCCATATCCATTTTTTATGACTCAACCC